>RJWM01021550.1:0-35037 GCA_004363535.1 Dasyprocta punctata
AGTCTGCCCCTATGTTTGGGTGTCTGGTGAGGATACTGAATGGCAATGTGTTGGAGAAAGCCTCTAACATCACATGAAGGTGAAAAAGAAAAGACAGACAAGCTGACACACCTGCAATGATTTGTGGGCTTCCCAATAGACCCCACCTCTTAAATATCCAATAACCTTTCCATGGCACCACCCTGGAGAAAAAGCATTCAACACATGGTTGTTTGAAGAACAGTACCCATTTTCAAACCATGGCACTATAACAAAATACTAGAGACTAGGTAAGTTATAAAGAAATGAGGTTTAGATAGTTCACAGCTTTAAAGACTCATAGCTCAAGATCAGGTGATCCTACCTGTTTGTTCTCTGGAGAGATCTAATGATAGATTGCATCACAGTGGTGGGAGCATGTGTGAAAGAGATCACATGGTGAGACAGGAAGCCAGACAGAATAAGAGATCAGACTTGATTCTTTTATAACAACATGTCCTTTCAGGAACTCATCAAGGTTCCTGGAGATCTACACGAACCCCTTTCAAGGGACCACTTTCCCCTGGGTCCCAGCTCTACCATCTCATCCCTGTCATAGGAAAGATCAAGATCCCTCCTCAGGTACATTTAAAAGACACACTCAAACTCAAATCATGTTCAAATCTTAGCAACTTGTCAACAGGAAAGATAGCTAAGTAGAAAAGAAGACATCTGTATGATAAAGCCTATTAATAGTCTTCGTAAGTGAAACTGAAAGACAGACATTCCCAAGGTTTCAAAGACACAGGAAGCATACCATGCATACAACTTCTCCAGAAAAGAATAATTAAGGATCTAACCAACTGAAAGAAAGCTGCGCCAGATGAGAGGGCAGATCGGCAGCCGTAATGACTAGGTTCAGTGTGAGGATGATTATGACATACTTTTAAGTTTGCTAACACATTGCTTTAGCTTTGATTTACATACAGAACAGAATTATATAATGAGGTGAGAACCCCAGAGGATAAATAAAGCTCTGTGTTGCAGTAAATATTCCTTATCGAGATGTTCAAATCCAATGCTGCCTTTACCACATTTTGGAGGGGAAGTGTCACACATCAGTGATACAATGCTGAAACAAAGTTCATTGATCTCAATCTTTCAGTGAGTATGAAGAGGCGACTTCCCCTGGTACTAAGGCAATTAATCTGCCATACAGCAGGCCAAGTCACACTGGCCAGCATTCAGACTGTGAGCCTGAATTTCTCAATATTTAGGTATCTCTAACTGTATCTTCTTGTTATAAGCAAATTATCTTATATCTTCTTAGGATTTGTGGCCATCCTTACATTTCTTGTCATAGAAATTTAATAGACAGAAGAAACAAGTAAGCAATAAGGCCTTCACATCTGTGTTAAACACAGCACTATGAGGTAGTGTAACAAAATGGTTGAGCAGCACAGATTGTAAAGAACTGTTCTATCTTTTCAGACTGATGGTCTACTGCCCAGTGTCTGAGTTGTCTTGGCAACCTACTAGAGTTCTCTCTTTCATTCTTTAAATTCTTTCAGTTTTCTGTTATACATTTATGGTACACAGTAATTACACGCCTCTTGGGAATTGGTACTTTATGTGTGTGTATTATGCCTGAATCATTTTTATTCACCTTTCACCTCTGCTCCTGATATTATTCTTCTCTGACATTATGTGATATTTAACCTTCTACAGACATAGAAGACTTAATTCACTTACTATTTTGTCTTAAATTCAAACATTTTTTCCCACAAATGACTCAGAATTATTCTTCTTCAAGGCTGAATAGTATTCCAGAGTGTATGTATATACCAACTTTTCTTTATTCATTCATATGTTGTTGGGAATATAGGCTGCTTCCATAGTTTAGCTATTGTTATAGTCTGTGTCTGGATGTCCCTGAAAGTCTCATGTAGTCACAGAGGGAAAGGATTTTCAGAGGTTGTTGAATCTAGAGCTTGTGATTGATTCATGGTCCAATGTCAGAATTAAGGGCATGAGTGCTACACTGGCCCTAGGGTGGGTAGCCTGTATATGATATAGGGAAGGAAATAGGTTTGTTCACCCTGCTTCCTTGTCACTTTACTACTGGCATCTACCATTGCCCCTCTGCCATGCCACTTTGCCTTGGAGTCAGTCAATTATGGACAGAAACCTCCACAAACTGTGAGCTAAATAAACCTTTAACTTTGAATGTCAGGGATCTCATTTCAGCAATAAGAAAAGTAACTAAGGCAGCTATTGTAATTTGTGGTGCTATAAACATGGATGTGAATATATCACTGTAATATAATGGCTTTGGGAAGAAACCTAGTATTGTAGTCAAGGTTTGCAAGGAAAACAGCTTAATACAGGACACAACATTTATAGTATTATTTTATAAGAATCACCCAAATATTCAAACACAAAAAGTGCAGAAAATGTGTCTACACCACTGAAGACCCTAAAGAACCCATCTGAGGGCCTAGATCGTATCGCAATGTATCATGCAAGTCCATCTCACAGATCTGCACTGGGACGGCCCAAAGGTCAGTGGTGGAAGCTAGAAAGTCTGTGCCTGTGAGATGAAGGATCTGTGCCAGAAGACTGAGGCTTCTGTACTACAGCCAAGAAACAGTGCTCAAAGTAAAGACCAGAGCTCCCCTGCAAAGTAAAACAGCCAACTTCAGTGACAATGAGGTCCCGAGCTCCTCTGATGATGAGAACAGTTGAGTTCATATCAGGAAGCCAGCGTGACAAGTTTCTCCAGCAGACTGAGCATCACACCATCTTCCCTCCTGGAGCCAGGAATAAACATTCAAAGTAAGGACCAGAGCTCCCCCGAGAAGTGCCTTAGTGATTCTCAGTGACAACAAGGTCCTGAGCTCCTCTGAAGATAAGAAGAGCTTAACAGGAAAGAAGCTCAACAAGCTCCTTCAGGAGAATCAACAGCAGCAAGAGAACCAACAACACACAGGAGAACCAACAACACCTCTTCCTCTCCAGTTTTCCTTTTTATGTTGGCAGCAATCCTCAGGTGGGGCATCCACACTCAGCACCATGTTGATTCAGTTCAACTGGTGTTACATGTTGACCACCAGTTGACAACTCACCATACCCAGAAAAGTCCTAGCTGGGTCAAATGGAATTTCTACTTTTAGTATTTCGAGTAATCTCTATAATTTTCATAGGGGTTGTGTTACTTTACAGTCACACAAACAACGGGGAAGTATTTCTTTTGCTCCTCAAGGGATTTATTGTTTTTTTGAGTTCTTGATGGTAGTCATTGTATGATGGAATCTCAGTGCTGTTTTGGTTTGCATTTTCCTTGTGGACCTAGGTGGTGAATTTTTTTTATGTTCTTATTGGCCATTTTTATTCTTCTTCTGAGAAAATGCCTTTCACTTCAATTTCCCATTTTTTTACTTGGACTTTTATTTCGGGGTTCCAAACTTTTTGAGTTCTTTATGTATTCTAGATATTAGTCTATTATTGGAAAAATAGCAAAATCTAAAATTTTAAATCTTTCTGTGTATTGTCTCTTCCCTTGTTACTTGTGCTCGCTATACTGAAGATTTTAATTTGATATAATCCCATTTGTTCATTCTTGATGTTATATCTTGTGCAATTTTGGTTCTGCTCATGAGTCTTTGCATATTCCTATATCTTCAAGAGTTTTATGCTTTTTTCTTGCAACAGATTCAGTGTTTCTGTTGTTAGGTATTCGATACATTTCAATTTGATTTTAGTACAAGGTCAATGGCATGGATGTAGATTCATTTTTTAGCAAGTGGACAACTAGATTTTTTTTTTTAGAATAATCTTTTCCCCAGCATATGTTATTGGTCCCTTTGTCAAAAATCAATGTCAGAAGGTACTTGGAATTGCTTTTACATCTTTTATTTTCTTCCATTGATTAGAATTTATGTTTTTGTTTCAGTACAATGCTGCTGTTATTAATCAGTTTCTTATGTTAAAAAATCGTATCTAGCCTGCAGAGTTATGAAGAGAGGTTAATGAAGTGTTACATTCAAACGGGAATGGGTTCATGCAGTATCCTAAAAAATGAATAACTGAAAATATGCTATACACTTTTTCCATGTATATCATGTTCATATTTATATAATTATACAAAACAGTTAAATCACTTTAATGAATTTTAATAATTGTGTGTCTCTATAATATGATTTAAATGTAAAATGGAATCCTCAAATAAATAAATCTGGAAGTGGCACAATATTAAAATAATGGAGGAAATAAACATTAATAGGATCACAAAGAAGTTAAAATGCTAAATATTTTATAGGAGTAGATGTAAGCACATTCATAATTGATTCTGTATATTTTTGATATTCAATTTAGGTGTTTTGTTAATACAATCAACAATGTAATAATAATAACAGTTCTGTTTCCTTGGACATGAGTGAAATGGGAAATATATGAGTATGCATTTATATTTACCTTATGAAGGTGAACACTTCTCTCAAATATATCTGGAATATTCTAAAAAATTGATTATATATAATTCCACCACACATATGCATTGTGAACATTAATAATGATGTGTCAGCGGCACTGAATTAAGAAACACCATAGCACTTAGAAAAGTATGCTCCTGCGTTGGTAGATCACAGCAGCATGGCATTGGGTACTATGTACAGTTCTCTGGCCCTTCTCTCTGCCACTACTCTCCTGTTGTGCTTCCAGGCTAACATGAAGCATTTTTCTCCACCATGTTCTTCCTCCATGCGATTTTCTTCTTGAACCCTCCTGACCATGTGCTGAATCTCATGAAACCATGAGCTCATTTAAACCTTTCTTTCTTTAAATTGTGAATTTTGGTTATTGGATCTCAGTGATAGGAAGTTCTTGCTATTAGGACACTTGACAATATTCTTTAGAATACTTGGAAGGCTTTATGACAGGTGTTTGGGCAGTTTTAGACATATGGGATAGAAAAACCTTAGAACTCTATTAACAGTTTGATGGATTATTTCCATTGGATCTCAGCAAACCAGGATGCTTATAGGAGAGTAAAGGCCAGGCTCAGAAGTCGTGGTTGGAAAAAGAATTCCATTGGCAGTCAGACTAGAGAACATGTGTGTTGCATTCTGGCAGAAATGTATCTACATTATTTCCATGTCCTGATATTTTGCAGAAGACCGAGTTTAAATGCAGTGAGCTAGTTACTCAGGAAGAGGAAATTTCAAGACACTCCAAAATTCAGGCTGTGGCATGGGTATTGTTGGTTAATTTTGGCCAGATTTCTAATGAGAATCAGGGGCAAAAGGAAGCAAATAACAATTGCAAAACTTAAATTTTGCCCCAGGGAAATTGTTTGTAATGATGATGCTAAGGAAGTGTAGGTAATGAAGAGGGCAGCACAATTAAAGAGAAATCAAATACTTGTATATACATAAAAAGAAAGATGTCATAAAGATACCTCAGAAATCAGCAAGACCCACCCATTCCTGGCTCAATGGTACAAAAGTATAATCTTTTCATTTTTTTTAAGAGTCTCTGGAGCACTGCTCAAGAAGGGGCTCCTAGGGAATTGGTTTCCCAGAATTCGTTTCACTCTACACAGCCATCCAGGTACCCAGAACCTGCTGCATTCATATCCTAAAAGGTCTTGGCTACTGCTTCCATGACAGCAGGTCTTTATATTATCCATGTGATGCTGTTCTTACCAGCACGCAGACTGCAACAGGCATGGGGTCAGGGAGGTATGAGAGGTCAGACAGTGTGTCCTTGAAAGGGACATATGACAAGTGATAAAAGCAAAATCAAAATTGCAGGGGATATTGCTAAGAATGTGGAAGATCTGCCAAGAAAAGCTGCAGGATATGAGTGGACATAGATCAAGAAAGAGGTCATGTGGGATACAACCTGCGAGGTGATAGGAATAGGGCTACTCATACCTTTGGAGTTTACATTTTACCACTATGTGCCCCAAAATTCCAGATTTGGAGTTAAGAGAGTTACTGTTTGACTGCTGGATATCAGATTTGCTTTGTCTAGTCCATTTCTACCCTCTTATTCCACTCCTGTGGAATGGGAATGTTTACACTGCACCATCATACTTTGGGATTATGCAATTTATCTTTTTATTTTTACACAGATTTACAGCTAAGAATTTGCCTTGAGTCTCACAAGAAACTTGAACTTTGAAAGCTGCTAGAACTGTTGGGACTTTCTCGGAGGGATTTTATCTTTTTGACTGCACACAGAAGAATTGTATTATGTTAGCTGAATTTATGAAACTGATTTTGTTTGTATTTGGGGATTACATTTTGTTTAAAGAGATGTATTCACTGAGAACTTGACAAAGGATGATCATTAATCCTAATGTGTCAACTTCATTGGATTATGAAAAGTTCAGCAGATTAGTAAGGCAAGATCCTACATGTGTCTGTGAAGGTCACAGAGGTGTGAACTTAGATATGACATATGGTCTACTTTATGGTTGGTACATTGTGTCAACTTGAAAAGTTTAGAAGTTTAACTGAGAGACTCAGCAGGGAGCCAGGGCTCTTACTGTGTAAATATCCTCATCCTGTGCAAAGGAGGGCAGGGAAGTTTTGTGAGTGCTACACTGACCCTTAAGGGGTGATTGTGGCCTTTGTGCAATGTAAGGGAGGAGAAGAGGCTTGTTTTCCTTTTTTTTTTTTTTTTTTTTCCTCTGGCTGCTTTTGCTCTAGCTGCTGCCTTGAAGTGTTTCCCCAGTGCCATGCCACCCTGCCTTGGAGCCAGTTGATTATGGACGGAGACCTCCACAAACAGTGAGCTAAATAAACCTTTCCTTTCTTAATTTTGGGTGTCAGGTGAGAGAAAAGCAACTAAGACAGCTTATAACCTATTACTTTCTGCTGCTGTTTCCCTGCTCAGCTTTTTGGTGACAATGAACTATGCTTTTCCCTACCTTCTGCCATGGGATTTTCTGCCTTGAAGCCAGCTGACCATATATTGAATCTTCTGAAACACGAAGTCCATTAAAACTTTGCAATTTTAATTTGTGAGTATCAAGTATTTTATTTCTGCTATGAGAAACTGATTAATACATGCATCTTACTCTAAGTACCTGTCTAATTGATTAGATTCATCTAACATCAATGTGATCAGAGACACTAAAAATGCAAAGTAAAAATCAGATTAATAGTTTTTCTAAATAGCATAATAATCATTAAATGAAGAGGGAAATGGAAGCATGAATAACTGGTTATTTACAGATTCTTCTTACAACAAAAATTTTAAAAATACAGATTAAGCAGTATTTAATAGTGTTAAAACTACAGTGAATATAAATAAAAGCAATCTTCACCTCAAAATTCAGAGAAAATACATGGAAAAAGTATTCTTTTAGCAGGGAAATGACAATCTTAGAAGAATATCAACAAATGTATCAGATTTCGAAAGTTTATATTTTCTAGAAAAACCTACACTGTTACCTAACAAATAATACAGGTTCAAAAAAGTTACATCACATGTAGTACATTATTATAATCTTGTATGAATTTTTGATATTAAAAGTAAAATGGCTTTTTTTCAAGAAACTACTCAACAGGAAATTGCTACAATTTACTCAACAAGAGTGAGGAACACATACTACCTGCCCTGGAGAAACTAAAATATTATCAGAATTTATATTCAATTGTAAACCTAATTATCTCAAAAATAAATTTTAATAAAGAGTAACAAGATGTTAAATATACTATAGTATTGTAAAACAATAATTCTAAACTTAATGAATGAAGTAATCATTGAGTTCATAGGGCAAGGAATAGGCTTAAACTTGTTTTACAATCAAATTGATAAAGATATCCAACTAAGAAAAGATTTAGATTCATACTATAAATATAAATAAAGAAGTCCTAGCCAGGCGTGGTGGCGCACGCCTTTAATCCCAGCACTCGGGAGGCTGAAGTAGGAGGAGCGTTGTGAGTTCGAGGCCCGCTTGGGCTACAACGCGAGCGCAAGGCCGGCCTGAGCTACACAGTGTGACCCTGCCTCAAAAAAACCAGGGCCAGGAGTTTGGCTCAGTGACTTAAGCACCTGTCTGGCAGGCGCAAGGTTGTGAGTTCAATTCCTGGTGCCGCAAAAAATAAATAAATAAATAAATAAATAAAATAAGTCCTAATGATAATAGTTAGTGAAATCAACAAAATATTTAAAAGATACAATGACCAATTGTATAAACATAGGAATGTTACTTGCACATCTCAGCACACTAATGCATTATGCTAAGGTGTATAATATCAGTAAATAGTACAGTCCATTACATACTTCGTATTGCATATTATTATTCTTTTTGGCTTTAAAAACTACAAACTCTTTATATAATGACTCTTTCTTTGTGACTTTTCTCACTGCTGAAACAAAATACTCAACACCTAAAGTTAAGCTGGAAAGGTTTATTTTGGCTCACAGTCTGTAGAGGTTTCAGTTCATAATCTGCTGGCTCCACACAGGATGCCATGGAGACAGACATCAGAGAAGAGAAACATTCCGTGGCAGGCAGAAGACAGCAAAAGCAAAAAGCAGCAAATGATGACAGCAGCTCTCTTTCTGTCTCTTCTGTGCTATCCAGGGTACATGCCATTAGGGTGAGTAGCAATCACACCCAGGGAGGGCATTCCCATTATCCACACCCAGAACTATGCTAAACCAATCAATGGACTAATTTAGTAATCACACACCCTTAATCTCAGCATTACTTGCTGTAGATCCAGCTGCCTCTGTAAAGCCCCTCTCCCAATGACAACATGAGGCTTTGGCAAAAACATCTTTACACAACCATTATAACCACTAAGATTACTTATATCTTAATAAATTGCTTAATTCATGCAGAAACAATGCACTCCATATTACACACACAAGATTTTCCTTGAAATTAAGACAACTTTCCCAACTATTTAAATTCTTTTGCATATTTCATCCAATACAATGAATCAGAAGTTGAAATATTGAATGACAAGTCTGGAAAAAGTCACATAGACATTTGGATCAGAACTTGTAAAACACTTGTTATGCCTGAATCTAACTTGATCTTCAATTTGCCTTATAAATCTTTCTACATAGCAAAGTAATTTTTTGTCACTTTCTGCTTATCAGATATTGAAAAACCTTCAGGGTGTTTCTTCAACTCCCTCTCTCATCACACTCAAGGAAAAACTTTATTGTATTCACTCAGAAGAAGAAATGTTTATTTCTGAGCTGCATCCAATCCTTTCCCTTCCACACAATTGACTGTCCACCTTTCCTCCCCTCACACTGGAAGAGATCATCTTTTGTACTGCTGTTGAATTTCTGAGTAATGCTTAGGATCATTGCTTTAAGAAGATAAAATCTGAAAATATTCATATCCAACACAGGGCAGTGAAAAAATACGGACAGAACAAGCATGCTAGAGGAAGCAGGAGAGAATGCAGTAAAAGTAAGAGACTGCTCTGCTGTTCAAAGTCTTTCCTGGTATCCATCGATTAAATTTAGAACCCAAGTTACTGCTCTCTCATAACTTCATGTATTTATTTTTATCATATTGTTAGTTATAATAGTATTTTATTTGCCATCTATTGTGCTACGATTTTTCCAAAAGATAATCTTCATGCTGATATACTCATTATTTTATTTCCTAATTTTGTGTACTTATCAAATCTTCATCATTTATCAAACACATTACTAAATAGTGGCAATTTGATGTTAAAAAACAAATTACCTTGTAATTTAATAGAACAGAAATAAAGAAAAGTTAATCCATTGCACATTGAATAATGCAAAATTACCAAAGTAGCAAGTATAAAGGAAATGAGCAAAGGTATATAATTTTGAGAGATAGTATGGTCTTGGTGCATGTGTACACCAAAAATTCCTATGTCAAATTCTAATAAACAGCATAATTATATTAGTAGGGCCCTTTGAAGCTGAGAGTAGAGCCTTTGTGAATAAGATTAATGCCCATGTAAAAGGGTCTCCAGAGAGCTACCCTTCTCCTTCGCCACATGAGAACACAGGTACAAGATATGACCTATGAACCAGGAATTATTCCTCAGCAGATTTGAACCCACTGCCCTCAGATTTTCCAACCTCAAACATTTTAAGAAACACATTTCTGTTATTCATACATCACACAGCCTATGGTATTTTGCTACAATAGCCTGTCTTAGTCACCTACTTGCTGCTGAGACAAAATACCCAGCACATGATACTTAAAGGAAAAGGAGTTAATTCTGGGTCATCATCTCGGTCCATGGTGGAGCAGATCCAATGCAAAAACAGCATGGCTGAGGTACATACTGGAGGGAAGCTGCTCACATTATGGTAAAGATGAAGCAGAGAGAGAAAGGCAGAGCCAGGGACAAGAATACATCCTTCCAGGTCCACCCCCTAGGATCACAACTCCAACCTGCCCTCATCTCCTAAAAGCATGTCATCAATGACTGGATCCATGGAGATGTACAGCACTCCCACAATCGATTACTTTTCACATGCGTGAGAATTTTCAAAACATTGAGGATACAAATCCTAACACAGCCTGAACAATCTAAGAAAAAAAAAGATAACAATGGAACTACATGACTCAAAACTAAAAGGTGGGATATATGACATTAATGCAAAATTTGAAACGAGATTTTAATGAATAAGAGTAAATTGGAAATACGTAACAGATTTAGAGATATTCATGGGTGCCAATTTAATAATTGTTCTATTTTTCATCACAAACATAATGACAGAAAAATCTATGATTATTCTATGTTCTTAGTTGCAGCACCAAATATGTTATATAAATTACATAATTAAATGTTATAAAACAATTATCATGCATGTGATAATTCTATTAGTGTTCTAAATGAATTGACCAATGCTGCCTTTGCAATTAAGCATTCATATTGAAATGATCCCAAATAGAGTCACAATATGACAATTCACCAAAAAGTAATGCATGAATTAAGTTAAGACAAAACAAAACAATAGTGTATTCTTAAAATGAAAAAAAAAATGTGGTTACCTCAAACAAAATAAAAGGAGCTAAATAAAGCCAAAACCCTGAAGTGGCTTCTGACTGTGATGAACACTGATTTCTTCTCCAGTCCTGAGGAGGCTGACAGTGCCAGTCCGATGGCACTGTTTCTTATGGAGATCTACAGCTCAGAGCTTCTCTCTTTCACACAGCTCCTTGGTTTCTACCCTTTGAGACCAACACATCTGTTAACAACAGTAAACTCCACTTCTGCAAGCAGAGACTACATATAAGAATCACATTGAATCTCATCACCACCGAAAACAAATTAAGTGATTTTTTGAAAAAAATACATACATATATAATTTCATCAACCTCTTGAAGAAACATGTGACATTATCAGATGTAAAACATGAGAAAGAGGGGACTTGCTGTTATGATGATATATTAACTGTATGCCTAAACTCAATATATACTGGGGTGCACTGAGTAATGGACTGTCACTGCACATCCAATTAAGATGAAATAAGGCCTCTATATTAATTAGTCAGCCCAGTAGTTCCCCTAAATAGTCAACACTTCTTCAGAGAGTACCGGCAAACTGTGATACAGTGGATGCCAACATAAAAGAAATAATCTCATTCACACTTTACTATATTCCATGAGATTTTAAACCCAGCTGATAAGGTATTTGCTGATTTCCAGTTACTGTGGCAAACAAAAGAAGCAGCTGCATCTAATCTTGGAGGAGCTAGAATTCTCAGAACAGTCACTGAAAAAGTGTCATGTGAACTTCAAATCCATATTTTGTCAATAAAGTTTGTCCCCCTAACCCCCTCACTGAATCATTACTTTGTTGAAAAGTGATATCATTTCCAAGCCTGACTGCAGAGTACTGGGGTGCCAAGAACTGCAAACGCGTTGTCATCCAATTCAGCAATGGATTAAGAATCCAAAGAAAAGTGGAAAGAAAAACTCTTTTAAAAGGAAAAAATGAAAGAATAACAAAAATATGAGAACAGAAGTAAAACATATTTTAAGACATTTGCTTATAGTTTTCATCCACTATTTCATATTTTTCTTTCATCAAATAATATTTAATTTCTCTCTCCCTTTCCACTTCAATAAACATTGTTTGCTAAATTCATAATCATAATCCAAATCTTTATTAAGGATATCATTGTATTTGCCTAAATTTACTATTTCCCATGTGCTTTTTACCCTTAAGTTTTTTTTACAACAAATGACAATAATCTAAGAAAATTTATCCAGGGCTCAGAAAACCAAACCTGCTATGTTCTACTATACTAAACACAGATGAGAGCAATATATTAATCCATAGACTCCTAATAAACATGGATGGAAATATGAATTGTAGGCTGTATTCTCTGTACCTATAAGAATGAGAAATAGTGTTCTAATTTCCTACTTTTCCTTAAATTTTCTGGGTCACAGTCTTCCATATTTGTCAAAAAGACAAAAGGAAAGAATATTTACCTAACTGTTCAGCTTCCCAGACAAGACCAGGCTCTTGCTCGAACTAAGGGCAGAAACTGTGACTCAACCAGTGTCCATTCTCTGTAGACTTGTGGCCTTCTACAGGTTCAGATGGAATGTGAAAAGCTTTAGAATCTTACTTGGTGCAGTGATATAATGTACATGTTCCAACAGAGCCACTAGAATTTCGTGCATTGAGAATTTGGCCTATCCGCCTTTTGAGTTTGTTGTTTAAATGTATGTGAGCAGTTCTGTATAGAATAGTGACAAGAATAGAGAGCATATGTTTGTGCCAATGGACCACAGGTCATACATGACCACCCTCTCCATCCTGGATGAGCTTTTTCTGTGGAAAAATTGCTTCTAAAATATTTATATAATTAAGTCTATTAATTTTGTGTGTGAAACAATCTGTTACTATACACAAAACTTGTTTTTCAAATCTAAAAGCACTTTTATCAGAATCAAGGAAATTCAATTCTTGCCAGCATGAGTATTCTCTTGCATCATAGTGTTTATGTAAGTTCAAAACTTCTGTAAGGCAGCCAGCTATTTCAAGGGAGAAAGGGAGAATCCAACAGACGATTAGCTAGCTATTGAGTTTTTTATTAGTACGTGTTTGCAATACATACTGAATGTATTCATTGTGGGTAACTGGTACATATGTGTGACACGTATTAAATATTTTACATCTCTTTCAACTTCTTCCTCCAAATCTCTTGCCATTTTTACAAAAGAGCTATATCCCTGTATTCTATTTCCCATCTCTTTGATACATTTATATTTTGATTTTCTCATACATACTATAGTTATGCACATGTGTCTGATTTATTTCATTTAATAGTTTAGATTCAAAGGACATCCTCTACCCTACAATGAAGCAATTTATCCATCTTTATAGCTGAATAGTACCCAATTGTGTATAAATGCCATATTTTTGTTATGTATTCATATGTTAATGAATATATAGCCTGCTTCTAAGATTTAGCTATTAAGAGTTGTGCTACTATAAGCATGGTATGCATATATCACTGTGATATGATGTCTTTAAATATGTCAGGAAGATACCTAAAAGAGGAATAATTGGATTGAATGGAATTTCTATTTTAAGATTTTTGAGATATCTCCACACTTATTCCTGTAGTACTTGCACTAGTTTACATTCTCCACAACAATGTGGCACTATTTCTTTTGTGCTGTAGCCTTTCCAGCATTTGTTATACTTGGTGCCTTGCTGATAGCCATTCTTTCTGGAGTAAGATAGAATCTCAGTGTTGTTTCAGTTTGTGATTCTCTAATAACCAATCACCACTAGTGAACATTTTTCATTTATTTATTGGCCATTTGCACTTCTTGAGAAGTGTCTAATCATTTTAGATGCTCATTTTGTGAGTTAGTCCTTTATTTTGGAATGGGATCCAATTGTTTTGAATTCTTTATATATGCTAGATATTAATCCTCTATCCTAGGAATAGCTGGTGAAAAAAATTTCATTATGCAGATTGTCTCTTCATTTTATTGGTTGGAAACATTTTACTTTAATATGACCTCATTTGATGATTCTTGACATTATATCTTGTGCAAATGAGGATCTGCTCAGGAAGTCCTTGCCTATGCCTATGATTTCAAAAGTTTTGCATATCTTGTCTTACAGCTTTAATATTTAGATCTTTGAACCATTTTGATTTTAGTTTAGCATATGCTGAAGGATATGATTAAACAAAAAGTAATAATGTAATGCATGTTAACACAAATCAGAAATAAATTCACCCTTAATAGTATTTAATGAATGGAGAGATGCTGAAAGTCATGTGTCATTTACAATGTGAAAGTGTTTCCCAAAATAGGCTCCATAAATTCTTAAGAGTTAGTAAAGGTGATCACTCATGCATCCTCTTGCAGTAGATTGTAACATTGGTAATCTAGAAGATGTTTCTATTATGGTTAAATATTTTTGAAAATAGTAATAGTTGATTTGACAATAATTTGTAATGTAGTGAGATTTAATTGAATGGGTCACTCATTTTTCTTTTACAAATAGATAACATAATATGTTAAGTTTGTTGATTTTTTTCTATGCTACCAAGCAAAAATATTCCAAAAAGTCATTTAATCTGTCTGCTCAATAAAAATCGTGGCATTTTAATACTAAGGAAAAGAGTTGGTTTTCCTAGCGCAGTTTTCCTTGGGAGAAAGAAGTTAAAAAGGAGATATTTGCAAAATTTTCCATCTTTATGTAATATCATTGTCAAAATTCTATGTGTCATTAATTTGTGACAATTGAAGTCTCTTATTATTTTAAATCACATCACGTATATTTTTTGCTAATGGGTTGAGTTTTTACTCATTCCATATATTAACCTCTTGTCAAATATGTAGTTCATGTCCCATTCTGTAGGCTGTCTCTTCATTTTAATAACTTTTCTCTGCTGTGCAGAATAGCTAGTTATAATCTCATTTATCTATTTTTACTTTTATGTTCTCTGTAGAATCTTGTCCAAAATCTTTTGTCCATTGCAATATCCAGAAGCATTTCGCATGTTTTCTTCTAATGGCTTTATAGTTTTTGGTCTTAGCTTTACCTCTCTAATCTGTTTGGAGTTGAGTTTTATAATGAGAGATAGGATCCCATTTCACTATTCTTTAGGTAGATTTCCTCATGAGTCCTTGTAATTATGGGCATCTTCTGCTGTTATCTGCTTCAAAACATGGGGTTTTCTCTGGGTAAGTTTGTTCTTCTAGTGGCTTCCTAAGTGACTATTTTAGCTACCCATTGAGATTGTTGTTCTAGTTTTTAGTTGTTTGATCTCATCTTTCTTCCACAGTAATCCCTTCAATGTGGTTTTTAAGATACTGTGCTGTAGTTACTGCAAGTACATTTTCACCGGTCTGGCTCCTGCTTGCCATGGCCTTTTCAGTGTTGCTATCAGAACATTTCCAGAGCTTATCTTCCTACTCCAAACCCTTCCATCACCTGCCATCATCCTTATAATAAATTCACAGCTCCTGCACCTCATGGCAAAGTTTCCTATTGAGGTAGCTTTCCTACCCCTAGGGCGTGTCGGCTCCGCTGCACCTGCCGGAAGCATCAATCTTTACTCCACTGGCATCAGCTTCTTTCTGAATTCTGCCGTCTTTTCTTGTGCTTCTTGCATTCATCCTTCTCTCATCTGTGCCACTTAGCTGTTAACCATGGTCTGTCCTATGTCTTCCACAACACTGACCAGGTCATCAGTTATACGTTAAATTACACTGCTAACAAAAACACCAAAATACAGCCTTTGGCCAGAAGTCTTCAAATGTGTAAGTTTTCTGAAATCATCTTCAGAAATAGACTGTTGTAGGTTTATATGAAAAGATCTGAAAGAAGATTTTCATTTTCCCTGTGTATCATTCTTCCCATTGAAATTAAAGCAAATTATGAAAACAGGAAAGGATATGTATTACATATTCAGAATATTTTAATATTCATAGATATTTCATTTATGTTCTTAAAATAGTGATAGTCATTATTCTGTCTTTATATCTTTATATAATGATTAATTGTGTGAAAAATGGAAATCTACCTTACTACATAAAATAAAATATTCACAGTATCATTTCATAGGTAAAATTAGCAAGCAATAAAATAGTGGGATACAGTCTTCGTTTAACAAGATAAATTCAAACTTTCAATTAATGGTGATTTAATAAATGCACTGTGCTAAAAATAAGTTAAAGGGGGAACAGAATTAATTAATTCCCTTAGCTATGTATCATATTTACCAATTAAAACTATTGTAAAAATACATTGCTGTTAAAACTTCAGAATACAGCAAGAAAAGGCGTCACATGTATTATTATGTAATCCTAGTGAATTAGTTCTACATTTGGGCTATTTCTGCATGTAAGTGTTTTCAAGTGGATTGCAAATACAAACACTGAAATTTTTTTCCATAAGAGTTTTTCAATTTTTGTCACATAAAAATTAATTGTTCCATAAATAAATATTTCTGGCCACAATTCCTTTACTCTATGTGTGGATAAATATTGATGCTTAAAAATTAATGTTTCTGACTAAATTAAAAATTAACTTGTTAAAATAAAACTCATGTATTTTAAACTTTTTTGCCTTTTGGTGTCAGGGACATGTGTCCTCTGTCTGTCTGTCTGTCTCTCTCTCTCTGCATTTAAAAATTATTTTGGTGCTAGTATTGAAGGCACACCCAAGGAAGGTATTCTACTACTATGCTAGATCCTGGGTAAAGCTGTATTTACTATTCCTTCTTTTGTGCCATTCTGACAGGACCATAGTACTAAGTTGCCTTCCTGAAAAAATATTAGTCATTCTGCTAATATGAGACCACTAACTTGTGCTTGCCAAGCAAAGATAAAAGTAAATATGGTGTACTAGTTAGTACCAAGGCTGTAAAGAATTGCAACATTTTACCATGGCTCTACCTACTCAACTCAGGGCCAGAATGCTCCAAATAAGGCCTTTGATTTTGTTTTTTCTCTTAAACATCTCCATCACCTGCACAAAGTAATGGTTTGAGAGCATAGTGGAAACTTTTGTCATGGAAAGTTACTGAGATATGGGGACTATTTGTTACTGAAACTTAACTCTCCAAATGCTGATTTAGAAAACGTGCCAGTGGCCTCCTTGTACAAATATAGCTAGAAAAAATACTTCCTCAGCATTTTTGTTCCATCTATAGATGATTTCATCTTGTAATTCAAGTTTGTAATTCCATGTACTTACTCCTTTATACATCTTTCCTACTAGTCTGTAAGTTCCTTAATGATAGGATTCATGCATTTTGTCAGGCCCAGCCTGCAATCTAGCTTATAAAAATATTTTTAAATGGTTATGAAATTCTTGTTAAAAGAATTAAAACTGAGTCAGCTAAAAAGTCAGAGGAATGAAGTGGTGTAATGAGATGAACTTGAAGCATAAAGGGCAGAGAAATAGCGTAACTATTAAGTACGTTCTCTACATGTTCAAAGTGCTCCCCATACCTCTAAAATCAGTTATTATTTCTTTAAGCATATTTATCAGTGTACCTACATCCTTCTAATTAAAATGTTTATAGTCTTGATGTAGAGATAATTTCTCATTTTTCATGAAATGTTGTATCAATTTATTTAGTTTTTATTATGTGCCTTTTATCAAAGAAGACCCCTGATTTGGATTAATGGAAAAACAACTTATTCAGACAATTTTGACTAGAAAAAGAATTAAACATCAAAACAATTTTGGCTAATGAATGAATTAGATAATAAACTGAATACTCTTACCGAGAAGTAGCATAACAAAATATTTCCACTAGAAAAGGCGATTTACTTATTTCATCACACTTTAATTGATTCTGAATTCACTATGAAAGAAAATGTTTATTAGTCATATTAGTGGGATAAGAATAGAATTATGCATTAAGAAGTCCAGTCTATTTCAATGACCCTACGTGTATGTTTGTGTCTGTATCTGTGTGGATACACACAGCAGTAATTGGAATATATATATATTATGAGTATTGGAATATATTTATATATAATAGGTATATACACAAAGAAAGCTATAGTAAGGCAAGCATTCACTAATGCTTTCACTAAGATCTTAACAAGTGTTATGTCACTACCCCTGACAACAGTTATGTGAGCTAGTTTCTCTTCTGAGGGAATAGAGATACAGGGATTTTATGCATTATTCTCAAGTGGATAGTCAGGAAATAATGATCCGGATTCATTCAAACTGAGAATTCTTTGAAATCAGAAACAGTGGTTTTTCTACTGATATATACCCAAAGACAGTATTGGTATAGAGTTTGTCTGACTAGTTGGGATAGACAATGAAGACAAACCAAGGCCATGATACTATCTTTAAAGATGAGTGAATTAAAATACAGAAGATAAAGTAACAAAGGACTCTGAAACATGAAATATTTGCTTTTAATGCTGATCTTGGGGTCTCAGTGAGACCTGGCTGGGCTAGTAACAAATTCACTCAGGGTAGATTTCTAGAGCAGGACAGCAAATGTTAGGACTCTCAGGCAGAAGAATAGCTCTGGACCTGTCAAAAAGGCCCATATTGAGATGTGACCTTTTGAGGAGAGTCTGGGTTCAGTTCTTTGTGATCTCAGAAGCAAAAATACAAGTTCTGGGTACAGATCTGTTCCCATTGAGGTTCCAGAGTGCAGAGTTTGAGAGAAAGTATCTCACATCACAAAATTTTATTGGACCCTCTGTCTTTTGAACTTCAGTTTCTTCAGGTTTGAAAAAGAATAGGAATAAAGTAAAGCTTGTAGCATTATTGCAAGTTTTTACCGCTTCTGGCATTAAATGAACAGAATATATTGGGTTAAATGGTCAAAATTTAACCAAATTTCATTTGGGCCAAAATATCAGGCTGATGAGAACCTCATTTATTTATCATTCTAAGTATTTAAAGTGTTTCTTTTATGAAACCATGACTATATTTCACTTTGGTAGTCTTTGAAAGTCTTGGAAACATTGTAGTGAAGTACTAACAAGTTAATGGGAAGCACTTTTGTAAGCATTTCGCATACTTGGTAAAGGCAATTTATAGAAATAATCCTAATCTATTTCAGAAACTAAATTACTTCATACATTTGGGAAAGAAAATGTATTTTGAAACTTTATTCACATTGTTTCTTAAATTATTTTAAAGAGTTGCAAATTTTGCATAGATTTAAATACCAGTAACCAAATCTAGCAAAATGTCTTGAAATGTCAAATGTCTTGTGATTAAAATGTCTTGTAATTTCTAACAACATAGAAATATATGTGAAATTAGATAGAATAGGTCCCAGAATAGCAGACATGTTTTCATTTTCTTGACTAAAATTTGTTTTGTTAACCACTTTATTTCCTTAAAAAGTGACCTATTTTGAAAGTGTTAAAGGATTTTCATTTAGATCTTAATAATGGAAAATAATTTAAGATGAAATTTCAGTTGGAAAATGTACCAATGAAATACATACAATAAAGGCAGTAGAAAGATATGTAAAAACAGAAGTTTTAAGTGAAGAGCCAGAAAAGATCTATTATCATATAAAATGGGGGAATAATGAATATTTTTCTTTATTAATAAGTCTATTATATTCATACATTCTTTCTATCCCAACTAACCTAGGTCACTGAGTTTAGAATGCACTTTAGAGTTATTTTCCTTCCCAGTCTTCTTAACTTTTATCTAATTGTTCTCTTCTTACTTTATAATGGAAATGAATATGAGTAAATATATACTTATATTTGCCTATTTCTTCACAAACACTCTTTTTGTAGGTATCACCATTTTTAAATGCTTTAATGTTTTATTAAGCTTTTTTGAAATAGAACAATGAAATTTGTTAAATTAGTATGTGTCTATATACATGACTTTACATTCATCTCAGGGAATAAGTATATGTACTGAGCATATACTTTAATCTGCCTCATATTTTACATATTTATCTTCTTTCTTCAATAGAAAGCACTGTTTTGGGCTAGTAAGACTTATATCCATAATACCCTACACACTGACCTAGAATTGGTGTAGCATAGAATCTTGAATTGGTAATCAGGACACTGTTCTTAATATGTGAAACCGTTAATCACCTATTAATATTATCAATTGTACTTTTCTCAAAATAAGAAAATTAAATTTAATTGCCTATAACACTCTCAGATTTATGCCTGAAGATATCTTTTTGAAAATCAAGTGTTGTCTGATTTTATACAAATTCATTTTAGAAGTATGGACTAAAATTTTGGAATCACAGTATGCTATCATTATTTAAGCCTACTCATTGATAATAATGTTGTATCTCTGAGTCGTAAGGTTCATATATAAGTATCTCAGCTAATAAACTTTATGAATCCCTGCTAAACTGGGAGTGCAGTAAGGACATAAGCCCTGTCTAATTCATTTTACCTTTTCATAATACATTAGGCAATTGCCTTTACTAGGGTCTTAGAAAATGTTCATTAAATAGACGAAGCAAAACAATGAGATATCTAACATGGTCTGTACTGAAAACAAATTGTGTGGAATTCTCACTTTAAAATCATAGTTCAGTTTTATGATAGATATTGAAACTTAATCCAGGGACATAATGAGATATCATCAATTATCATGATTTTTATCAGGGAAAGCTAGATTTTGCACCTGGAAAAGAAGACAATACAATTAAAAATGGAGAAACTCAGGTATATTAAATGTGGGAGTTGGCATAGACCACATGGATGAGATACCAAATATTTTGTTCCACCATTAAAAATGAATATTTAAGATATTTAACTTTTTTCATTGTCTTAGGAGTTTTTCTTTCCCATTTCTATGACAAGTTTCCATTCATGCAGATGATAATTTCAGCTCTTTATTTAAAGTGCCAGACCAGGGGTGCACTATTTCCCTTCCATCCCTGTTCCAGCCCATCCTGTCTATCACATGGGTGACAAAGCTAGGAACGATGCTGGAGCCTCCTCAGACTCCTCCTCCACCTCCTGTAGCTCCTTTGCATGAGGCAGCTGGAATCTCAGGTGATCAGGCATCTATCTCCGCTATGAGGACACATTTACAGTAGGCAATTAAGGCATTTGAGGCCCTCCACTTAGCCATTATAAAGATTTGACAGTGTCGTTCATGCACATTCTATTGATTTGTGTTGTGCCTAATTTACCTTTGCTTTTCTAAGACTGAAGATAAAATACAACATACTCTTTTCCCTTTCTTTTCATGAAACAAATTATTGTATACTAAGCTTGTTTGTTTTTTTAACCATCCAAACAATATTATAGAATTTATTTAAAAGTCCAGTATTGATATTTGTGAAGACTTTCATGCATTTTATCACAAAGAGGGATTTTCAAGAATACAAAAGTATAAGCCTTACTTAGTAAGTAAAAGAAAATCTGGTGCCCTTGAAGTTTTCTGCTTGGTGCTCATAGGTGCCCTTTCTAACACAGAGCACAAAGACTTCAAAGAGATGCAGCATCACCTGCTCAGTCTGTTTTCTGCAGCTTACAGAAACACGTTTGTAAAGGTGCTGCAAGGCTGAAGACTGCCCACGAGGCTGCAGAGAATACTGCCTTTCTAGGCTCTGTTACATTCTAAGATCATTTTTGAACAAGAAAAGGAAAGCTCCCAGACGAAACTCAAACATTTTATTATTGCCTTTATTTTCAAATATATCCACTTCAGAAAATGGACAACCCAGAATGAGAGGATTGTGAGTTGTTACAAATCTTTTCAGAGTTTTTCTTTGGTGGTGTGGGAGCACTCGGAAAGAAACAAAAATGAAAGACCTAAGTTAAACAAATAACTGTGTGTCTGAGTGTGTGTTTGCACACGTGCCCAGAAAACAAATGATCTTTGTTATTTACAACACTTCATTTTCAAACTATGTTTTTGGAAACATTCTCAAACATGCTTATTTATAGTTGCCCTGGAGAAGTTTTTCCATATCTATTATGTTAAATATGTTTTCAATAAATACTCCTTCATTACTCCTGTTATAGAAACAGAAGAAAAAGAAGTCAGTGCACTTGCCAGTTAAATAATAAAAGTTTAGAGTTTCATCACTTACAAAAATTTTCTTTATCTCAACGTGTACCTTATAGTAGTCTAGAAGAACCTCAAGATTTACATGAAATCTAATTGTGTGTATTCATGCAAAACTTTTCTAATTCATGACAAAATATTCATAGATATTAAAATTAATTTGTGAGGGAGAAATCACTGTACTTAGAGAAAGTGCCAGGCATTCTGTATCTCCACATTTTCTTACCACTTAGCTGTCTATAGCTCAGACTTAGAAGAGATGATAAACATTTACTTAGAAAAGGGGACCTGCTGTGGTTGGTGTATATGTCAGTCTGGTTATGCTTATCTGTGTACTTTTTAATACTTCCATGTTTTGTGTTACTGGAGGGACATATAAGACCTTCTGAGTTGTGAGAAGATTGATCTAAACAAAAAGCCACTTAAATGTTTTGACACTTGGGAGTTATTTTATGATGTATCATATAATAATTTGCAATAAAATTATACATATTAGCTGTTTATGTGTTTATTCTGTACAATGTTTAATGATAAAATCAATAATGTTAAATTCTCAGACTTAATTTTTAACTAGGTTGAGTTCAGTAGATGTAGAATTTATTTTTTAGTTATTTCTTACCCTGGGAGTAGTAGTTCTCCTGCTGATGTAAGTCAGAGAGCTCTCTATCTCTCTAAAAATTAAACACTGTAAGTACTACAAACTGGGCTATTTCCAGTCAACATCATGGAAGAAGTATTTTTGATGACTTAAACATTTTTTTTCTAGCTTTCTACAATTTTGAATCTCTGAGATTCAATGTTTATTTTTTGGAATTGTTTTCTACTATTTCTAAGGTTGAACTTACCAGGAAAACAAAACAAACCAAAAAGCAAAAAACTAAACTTAACAAATCATCGATGTAAATGGAGTGACATTAGTGTTGAAGAAGTTAGTTTTACATAATTAAATATATAGTAAAAGTCTTCAGCAATTTTTATAAAATATACTTAAATACGAATTTTTTGGGGGGTGGGGTACTGGGAATTGAACTCAGGACCTCACGCTTGTCAGACAGGTGCTGCATCACTGAACTAAATCTTTGGCCAATTTAAATATAAATTTTTATAACCATTTTATATTCTATTTATAGATTTCTCAAAGTTACTATTTAAATTCATAAATGCTAGTGCGAGGGAAGGAGAGTGGTTTACGGCTCCATTCCTGATGCCATGGAAAGTATTGCCAAGTGATACCCTCAGTAGCACTTATGATGTTTTTTATCTCATTACAGATTTTACAGTCTGTAGAGTTATGTCTTCCATCGTGCAGTCTCGCTCAGACATGATTCTACACATTGCAATATAAGGATTACCATGAAGACGGGACAAAATGATATATTTTGTCCAAAAGCTCAAATAAATTTTCTTTTTAGTGCTGGGGATCAAACCCAGGGCCTCACATAGGCTAGGCAAGCACTTTACCACTGAGCTATACCTCCAGGATCAAGTTTAAAGCTTTAAAAGCAATTGATTTTCTCTGAGACTTCTATTTTCAACATTTGGTCTTTTTCAATTGAAGTAGAAAACTGCTTAGAGTTTGGATAATATTAACAAAAATCAGAAATTCTGCATGTTGGAATTTCTTTTTAGAAATCATTGTTTGTTTTGATTTCATATCTTGTCTGTTGTGAATAGTCCTACAGTGAACATGGGAAGGCAGATAGCTATCTGAGACAGTGATTTTATTTCCTTTGAACATAAACCTAGTAGAGAAAGTGCCGTATCATACAGCAGGTCTATTTTTAGCTTTCGAAGGGGAGTTTCCATGCTGTTTTCCATGATGATCATATTGAAATACCCCAGACAGCTGTGTTTATTTCATCTGAACATGTAGTGGGTAATGGCAAAAATGGCAAACCTTCTTAAAACAGGGGATGGTTTAAATCAATATGTATCCATTGCATGTATCCATCTGACAATAGAATGTCTTCTTTGAAATTCAGGAGGATAGCTATTTCTAAATGATACTTGTACAGGTGACCTCTTCCTGTGACAATAGTATTACAACTAAATTTTCCAGCCTAAAATCATGAGTTCTCTTCCCAGAAATATGACCATAAATTGACTTCTTCTAATATTGTTGATTTTCTTATTTAGTCATGAAATCTTTCTGTCATTAAAAAATGACTTGAGAATTTATAGATAAGAGAGTATTGTTTAGTAAACAATACATTGGTGTAAAAAGAATTTTATCAGATTCTTGAACTTTTAATTTGTCAGCTTTTACTACTACTCAAAAGAAATGTGGCTTGACCTAAAGAAACGTACACTCACAGAAACAAGCTATGCAAAATAGTTATAAATGATCGTTAACGAAGGTAAGCATAGTGTCCCAAATTATTTTTACTGAAACATACTAAACATCGAATGCCATGCTAAACATTTCTCATTCAAAATGTGTTTTTTTTTCCAAATTATTTGTGTTTGAGAATAAGCAGCATGACTTCTCATTGTATGCAGGAATATCACAATTATACAAGGAAAAAGGAGACTAAAATTCTATGTTCCTCATCCTAACTGGAGTAACTGGTTGTCTCATTATTAATAGAACCATGGGATAAATTTTCATTTTGCAAACAAAATGATTTAACTGATATTGGGGATACCGATTTTAATAGAAATACATATTCAAGAACCAGCCAGGAATGTATTTTTTTTCTCTTCTAAGAAACAAATATAAACAAATAGAAACCCCTAGATAAAAGAAACTATACGATAAATAGATATTTACTGTTAACATGTTGTTCTTAGATGTTCTCAACTTTTTGTGTATTTGGAATGAAAAATAACAAACCATTTCCAGACACAGTTGGAAAACTCATCAGAAGAAAGCACTCTGTTGGATTTCATCCTGCCGATGTTTTCGTTTGTTTAAACTTCTGCCTGGGCTGCAAGATGCACAGGACATACATTAGTGTATTTTCAGTTATATCTGAATCATCGTCATATGTATAAATGGGTAAGTGCACTTGCAAATATGTCAATATGCAAACAATGTGAATGCGAAGAGACATCAGATAACTTGAAGACCGTTGAGATTTGGCTTTACCATTCGACTCTGTGTCCTTTCACTGCATTGCAAACATAAATTTTCAGAAATGCTGCAGCAAAAAAACTCGAAAGAAAACAAGATCAGCAGTCACAGATTTTTCTTATCCTCCTGTCCACTAGCTCACATATATTCTGACTAAATTACTCTTTATTAGAATAGCTAAGATAAATGACTTGCTGTGTATTTCTTTATCCACTCTGTACATAATCACGCACAAAAAATATATTCTGCACAGAACTTCTTGAAGTTCATTAGGCTGCTCTAATTTCCCCAAAGGCGGGTCTTGTCTATGGCTTTAGAATGTCATTAAGTCAACATTGAGCCAGTAATCGTCAAACATATCTCCAGGGCAATGAGTTTAAATGGACTCTCATTTCAGACAGAGTGTATATCCCCTTCTAGTGCAAAACAATATTATTTTTCAAAATTACCTATTTAACAAGCACTTATTGCCTGAATATTTTAGATTGTCTAGGAAACAAATTATTTTTGCACATCTTCTGACAAATAGGATAGCTCATTCTTTAAATGCTGTTGCCACATAACTTATTATTATGTTTTCCTTGGAATGCTTGGTCATTTTTCAAACATACCTGCTTTACATTTCATGGGTATAATGGTGTAGTTTGAGAAATTATACTCAAGCAGTCACTGCAATAATTTTTCTGCATATTTGAAAGAAAATGTTAAAATCAAATTTAAAACTTCAGTTTAAAAATGATTACATGATTTTTACTGGAATATATTTGATGAATACAATTGTACCAGTAGAATAAAATTGATACTATAAAGAAATTTGGTCCACCCCTGAATGCTTCATAAATTGTGTCATTTCTCACTATTTTCCATTCTGTGATATGTAAGATTTCTTATCATGTATGGCATTAAGTATAATAATTTAATTCAGAGCTTATAAAACTTGATTCTGTTTCTGTAAATGTATCAGATTATTTTCCTTCTCTCTAATTTGAGTGTCTCTTGAATTTACTTCTCAGAATTTAATGTTGCTCAGAGTTTTGAGTTTTGAGAACAAAAGATGTTTAGAAAAGAGAAAACTTTGCCCTCCCTTAACTTGTACTTTAAACAACCTTACTGTGTGCTTTTTTAAGGGATTTTTTATCCTGAGAACGTATTAATATAAGACATGTGAATGCTTCTCTGTTTTCCTGTCCATTCTTTTATATAGTATTATAAAATCGATAGGAATTTTTAAAATATTTTATGGTTACTGAACTTGGAATTTTGAGAGTCACATTTATTTTGACAGAAGTTTGGTAAGCATTAGTGATCAAAGGTAATTTTTTAATTTTTCATTTACTTTGTGGAATGTCTGATGACAAATACGGATACCATTCAAAGAGATATTTTATATATTTACATCCTAAAATACTTTTATTTCCTTGAATAACCAGTAAAAATTTCTTCTATGTTTTTGAATAGTTTGTATAATTACAAAGCAGTTCACTATACATTTGAACTGAAAGAGCTCAACTTTTTGAAATATATTTGAATTCTAAAACAAAATGATCATTGTATTGAGTTTGCAATGATCAGAAGCTTGGTAGAATAATTAAAGAGTATCATTTAGCTGTTCTATAAAATAACTTTTATAGAAAAAAACAATTAATGTCATGAGTTTGGACACACATGTGTAAATACTGTATTGTCTCTCTGATGTGAGAAACTAAAAGTCTAAATAAGGACCAAAGTATATAATATGTACTGTGAAATAGGAAGAAAATGTTCAGTTTGGAAGGGGAACTAAAAAAGGGAGAGGAGAAAAGGAAGGAAGGAACAAGAAAAAAAATGAGAATAGAAGGATAGAATGGAAACAAAGCTTTTATAGGTAAGGAAGAGAAGAGAGGTTGAAGGAAGGGGAGGGGGAAAGGAGAAAAGAAAGAAGGGAAAAGATTACACATAGATACAGATACATACACACAAAGTAGATAATGATACTACTAATATCTATTAGTTCACCAAAAGCAAAAGTTTGTGCTTTCATTGATCATTTCTCATGCTATATCTTGTAATCTGAGCAACGAATTTGAAGACCACAATATGAAAAATATTAACCATTGTTAATCTGCTATTGTTTTGAAATTCTGGATCATCATTTTTATTTTTTTCATTTTAAAATAAGAATCAAGATATATCATGAACAATTATAAATTCTCTATGATGTATGTTACCATTATGTATATCTAAAATGTACCAATAAAATGAATTAAGAAAATTAAAAGTTAAAGTCTGCTTGCCACTTTTTAATTGCATTTTCTACTGATGTTTGCCTCTTATTAGTCAAGTCTAAAAGAAAATCTGTTGTTGAATGAAGCGAGAAAAACAAATTTATGAAATAAAGCCATGTTATGACTTAAATGGATAGAAGAAATCTCTTATTTGAAAGATCATTGTTGATAATATATTAAGTTTGTTGCATGATGACCCTCTACCCTGCTCTACTGTAAGTTTTTTGTATTATTCAAACTCCCCCAAAAACTAATGAGGAAGGTACAATTTTATATCTGTTTTATAATTTAACTGAAAGCTAACTGAATTGTTTAAGGTAACACAGTGGTAATTGAGCTATGAAAAGAATTTACTCCCTCCTACTTTACTACTCACATTTATAATGGAAAAACTTGGAGAATTCATTTTGTTATTTATTTATTTATTTATTTGCAGCACTGGGAATTGAACTCACAACCTCGCGCCTGTCAGACAGGTGCTTAAGTCACTGAGCCAAACTCCCAGCCCTGAGAATTCATTTTATGAGATTAATAATAAAAATTACCTCATGACAGAAATGAGCTAACTACAAAAAGGCTAGCATTAAGTTACATGTTAAAGCATTGAAGTAAAACAAAGAATTAAACAGATTGAGGAATGTAAGTATATTATTTCTGGAGAAAGATTGTGAATTAAGTGCACATTCATGACCTCTGACTTTCCAATCGCATTTAAATGAAACTAAACATGTCCCAAATAAAGTCACATCATATCAATCAGGGACTATATTCCTTATAATTTTGTGCAGAATTTTGAGATATAGAAAGTGCAAGGAATGAAATGAGTGATGAACTGGAGAAAGAAGACAGGCAAAGGCGAGCACAAGGCAAAGTTGTAATGAAATCTGTAGTTTTCTACCAGATGGAACTCTGTGGGGATTCCAAACTGTGTGTTACAATCCAGGGAAAACATAAAGATAGAATATGAAGAAAAGTTTTAGATTTACGGTTCAACAATAAGCAATGGTTTCTCATTCCTACCCACATCCCTCCTACAAAAACACTTAAGCAATGACAGTCTTCACCATTATAACCAAAAGGAATGAGTCCATTGAACCTCTAAAGAAGATGCATAATCTGCCATTGAATTCCTAAACCTAGCACCCAGATTCAAGATCTCTGCTTCTGTCATGTATGATAAATAGTTTGACTTGTCTGCCAACATTTTGACCAATTGTAAAATGAAAAGTGCCAGGACTCATGCTAACATAGTAACTGCTTTAGGAGAATGCTTACATATGACAATTAAATTCAGCTATGTGTAATAATTAAATGAGTTGTTTATTTGTATTAATAAAAATGGAAAGCTAGAGTTCATCTGATATTAAAGAAAAAAATAGAAACATCACGCTAAAAATGTACTACACAAAAATAAAGAAATAGACATTTTTAGGTTTTTTTCCCTGCTTCTTTTTGTTTCTTTGCTTTGTTGTTTGAGATTTTTTGCTGTGTAATCAGGATAGCAGTAAAATCTCTCTATATATACTCCTGACTGGCATTGAACTTGCAATCTTACAAATTCTCAAATGCTGTGTTGACCAGTTTACAAAGGCATTTGAGAACAAGCTAATTAGTTATTTCAGAGAGTATATGAAATATTCCTTTGATAGCTCAATTTAGGGTGATATAAAAATTAAATTCAGACAAACACAAAGACATTTTTAGAACTATAAATGCATAGTAAATGAAAAATTCAATAGATTTGAAGATCAAAAATAGCAAAACTTGAAGAATATTGAACATAATATCAAAAATAACAGGCAGAAGGTTTAATATGTGCACAGATGCAATTCTGTAGACATAAATCAAAAAGCAGGGAGCCAAGCATGAAGTCTGTAGTAAATGAGTAAGTAAATGTTAGGGGAAATCACAAAGGTGAAGGGCAGCAATCTTTAAATTAAAAAACTCACAGTAGCTGTTGATTTCTAATTTTCTTAACACTATTTCTAAAGTTTTAACTCTGCTTTAAAAGTATTGACAAAGTCCATTAATTTCCTGCACTAATAATTGCAATGAAACAATTGTAGAAATTTCCATAATATACAAACAGACCAATAAACTAAAAATTTCAAATGTTAAGAATCATAACATTTGGGCTGGTAGCACTGGATAGAGTTGGGGAGAATGGTAGTGTTCCCCGCTTAGTCCCTGGATTCAAACTGCAGCACAGGAAAAGAAAACAAACAAACAACAGAATCATAACCAAAGTTGTGTTAGTTTTCTCTGTAAGGTAAAATGGTACTGATTTAATGCTGTCAAACAAATAATTATTAAAGTGTCAGGTTTTATTGGTGGTGCTATTTAATAGATCTGGTTCTAATTACATATATTTAGCATATTGATTTTTTTCATTGTTGAAACATGAAATTAATTAGCATATTCTCTTCAGAGAAAATGATAGGTTCTGGTATTTTTTACTTTCTTTTTTTTTTTTTTTTTTTTTTTTTTTTTTTTTTTTTTTTTTTTTTTTTTTTTTTTTTTTTTTTTTTTTTTTTACTTTGTGTTGCTAAGGAATATTCGGTAGTTGATCTTGTCAACAAGGTAAAAGGTAGACATAAAAGGGCATCTGTGGATATAGAAAAGTTTGTGTTGTATGAGAAGCTCCAAATTCTGTCTCAGTGAATGACGTTAACATATTTTTATTTCTAATGTGCAACATGTTTCTTGGCTTCTTCCAGATACCTTAATTTGTTAGAAATGTCCTGTTTTATATGTTCTTGGATATGTATTTATTAATAGCCCTCCAAACCTCTCCATAGAGACATGTTTTCATGTTAATATATACTAGTTTATTCCCAGTAAAACATAGGGAGACCGTTTAATGAATTTGAGGTTTATAAAAGTGAAATTGAGAGAAGAGATGTTCAGTATTATTATTACACTGATACTGACATTAATATTTTCATCTTATTTTTAGTAAGAAATATCTTAAAACCCTTGATATGCAGTATAAATTATTTCTTGAAGACAAAACATTTCATTACTTAAGGAGAAAAATGCAATGGTTTTATTGGTAATGGATTATTTGTTTTACAGGAAGTGCTACAAAAATACAGAGGTGAAAAGTATAGTCATTTATTTTTTTTCTTTAGCAAGGCAGACTAAATACCTTTCGACATATATCAAGCCTTTGGCATTTTTAGCTAATTTATATACCTTGTTCATTTTAGCTGAAAAGCAGTTTATATTTTCTGTCTTACTTTGGTATGATATAACGTTAAAACAAATTATTATTATAAGGCTCTCTCTTCATACTTTCTGTAGAGAGTAAAGTATAAAATCCATGTAAAACTCAGATCTTATAGGAAAGAGAAAAATCCAAAAGTATGTGTGAGTGGGTGTATAATTGATGTATACATGCGTAGACTAACATAAAAAATATTCAGTAGCCAACCAACATCTCAGATTCCTGTAGTCTTCTATTTTGATAGATGAGAAAACAATGGATAGAAATTTAACTAACATGCTGAAATATTTGACATTAGACTCTAGCAAGAAAATTGAACAAACTCTGTTTTGTGTATATGTGAGAAGTAGTTTTGGAAGTGAGCATTAATTTATTTATGTGACAAATATGTTTGGAATGTTCCCTGTGTGCCAGGCAATGTTCTGGAAGAGACAGACACAGATCTCTACCACAGTGGAGGAGGCCTGCTGACTGAAGTGGGCAGGCACAACGACCTGATTGACAGTGACAAGAAGTTGAGTAGAGAAGCGAGGATACAGGTCAAAGCTAAGAAGAACAGAGACAGTGGGAAGTTTCAAATGATGTTTAAGAAAGAATTTTAAAGGATCCTTAAAAATTCTTTGAGGCAAATCTCATACAAATGTTATTACTCCAACTTTTCTTAATGTTCCCTTCCTCCATCAGATATTGCTTGATTTTCACCTTCTCAATTATTCCTCATTTAAAGTTATAATTCTCCACGCTTACCTTTCGTTCTACTATTTTAGTACACTCATTTGAGTTTATTTTTTTTCCCCTTTTCACTTTGTGATGATGAAGTAGTCATTTCTTTTGTATCCATGAGGCGTGTATTATTAGATACCACCTGGACACTGGAATCTGTGGATTCTCCAGTCCCTTGTATAAAATGGATTAATATTTATATATATCACACATGATGTTCTTACACTATTACACTGTCTCTAATTATTTATCATATCTAGTACAATAGAAACAATCTATAAATAGTTGTCATATATACTGTTTAAAGAAAAATTACAAGAAAATCTGTATATATTCAGCACGGATCCAATATGTTTCCTAATATTCCTCACCCATATATACAGATTTGGAACCTGCAGATGTGGAATGTTGACTGTAGTTTATTTCCTAATTAGTTTGTTGTCTGTCTTCCCAAATTCTACTATAAGTTTTATGAAGGCAGACTTCACTTTTTTCCACATTCTACCCTTTACATGCAACTTGGTAGGCGCTTAACAAATACTTACTGAGTACGCAATTAAGTAATCAAGCTATCATCCTTGACACAACCATTTTCTCCTACTTTTACATCCAGGAAGCTATTGTATCTTCTTTATTTTTCCTCCTAAATATTGCTTTAAACTGGACACATATCTCCATTTATTCTAACATTTTGACATCTTTCTTTTTTATCTTTATTATTACAACTACCACCTACTATTCTAAACATCTACCATTGCCCTTCTCAAATCCATTCTGTTTACTTTATTCAGAAGCAACTTGGTAAAAGACATATCTGATTAACTCTTTTCCATTTTAAGAATTCCTCAGTGAAATCTATATTTCTTAAAATGAAGTCCTAAATCCAATATAATGCAGCTATGCCATTAATTTCAATCTCAACTTCTTTTATTTCCTATTATTTTCTGCTACCAAATCTCACTGTCACTTTCATGTTACTAAAATCACAATGTGTTTCTTTCTTTCTAAATAGTTTTTCAAATAAACAATTCACCCCTAGACTATATCCTCATGTTCATTCAATTTCATCAATTCTCTCCTTTTAGGTCAAAAGCTTTCTAAGGGAAGAATTCTCCAATTCCTGGAACTCCATAATGTTACATAGATTTCTCAACTTTTTATTCATAGCCCCAACTCAAATTGGAAGTTCTTATATAAGAAATTGATTATTTTTTGTTTACTGAATTGGGTTGTTAGTCCAATGAAAATGTAAATTATTAATGTATTTGTTTGGATCACCATTTTGTCCTTGGCATCCTTTTCCCATTTTTTTTTTATTTCATGGAAAAAACCCAAAATTTCATAAATAATGGGAATAAGAATAGTTACTGCACTGCTTTTATGCCTTCAAAGTAGTTATTCAGAGTACAAGACATAAACCAAAATTGTCTTACAAAAAAGAAACATGAAAACACAAATCTTTCTTTTCAATGAACTAAGATAAGTTGGCAGTATAAATGAAACCAACAAGCATATATGTTGAAGTATTTTTAAATCAATGAAATTGGTAGTTTAAGGAAGTAATTGAACTTCTCCCTATTTCCTTCTTATCTCTCTTTTATTTTGTTCTTTGTGTTTCTCATGAAGGATAAAACGTGATATTTGAGCTTGTGCATCTGACTAATTTCATTTAAAATTATATTCTCAAGTTGCATTCATTTACCTATGAATGGCTGAAATTCATCTTTCTTGATGACAACATAGTACCCCACATTACACAAATACCACATTTTCCTTACCCATGCATTTGTTGATGGACTTTTATGCTGATTCCATTTGTTGATTCCTTATATTATTTCTCGTACCATTGGAGTACTGTTCAGAAATTCCTTGCCTATGCCTATGTCTTCAAGCATTGTACCTATTTTATCTTCTAGTAGTTTTATCTCTGTTTTAAGATTTAAATCTTTGTTTCATTTTGATTTTAGTTTAGTGCCTCGAGATATGTGGGTCTCATCTCAATTTTATGCATGTGGATATTCCATTTTTTCAATATTATTTATGAAGTGATCTTATTTGTTTCAGAGTATGTTTTGGTGCCTTTGTCAAGCATCAAACTGCTGTATGGGCCTCGGGTCATTTCTGCTTCTTCTGTTCTTTCCCAGTGCCTGTCTTTGTGCCAATATCCTGCTGTTCAAATCAGTGTAGTTTTATAACATAACTTCATGTCTGGGATTGTGATGACAGTTGCTTTACCTTTGTTACACAGGATTGCTTCTGCTTTTCCAGTTCCCTTTTGATTCCATATAAATTTTAGATTTGTTTTCTCTAGCTCTATGAGAAATGACATTGATATTTTGATCAGAATTGTGTTAAATCTGCCTATCAATTTTGGAAGCATATCCATTTTATATATGTTTGTTCTATCTAACAGGAACAGGAAATATTTTCTGTTTTCTTGGGTTCTCCTTGATTTCCATTTTCAGTCTGTTGCAATTTTCATTATAGAGGTTTCTCACTTCTCACTACAAAAGTATTTAATTTTTTTGATGCTGTTGTGAATGGTATTGCCTTCATAATTTGTTTTTCAGTAAGTTCAGTATTAATGTATAGGAATGCTATTTATTTTTGTATGTCTATTTTGCATCCTGCTACACTGCTGAATTTGGTTATCAATTCTATGAGTCTTTTGGTGGAGTTTTGGTGTCTGGTAAGTAAGGGATCATTTCACCCACACATAATGAATTTTTTTTTACTTTCTTTTTCTAAATGCATCCCTTTCATTTCTTTTTCTTGCCTGGTTGCTCTGGCTAATATTTTAAGGACTGTGCTGGACAGGAGTGGTAATAATGGATACCCTTGTCTTGTTTCTGATATAGAGAAAATTTTTGCCCCATTTAATAATGATGTTGGCGGTAAGTTTACTGTAAATGCTTTTTTCTTCTTCTTCTTCTTCTTCTTCTTCTTTTTGATCATGTTAAGATAAGGTCATTCTATACATGTTTTCTTCAGGGTTTTTTTTAATCATGAATGGATGTTAGAATTTTGTCAAAGGTTTTATCTACATCTATTGAGATGATCATATGACTTTTGTCCTTGCTTTTGTTTTTGATGTGTGTTGAAACATAATTGCATCCCCAGAATGAAACCGATCATGGGATATGATCTTTTCACTGATTTGTTGAATTCTGACTGACAATAAATTGTTTAGGAATTTTGCATCTATGTTCATTAGAAATTGGCCAATAGGTCCTTTTTTGATTGGATCCATGTCTAATCTTGTGGTCAGGATAATGATAGCCTCTGAGAATGATTTTAGAAATACTCCTTTCCTCTCGTTTCATTAAAAAGTTTGATGAGTATTAGATTTTCCCTAAAGTTCTTTCAGAATTCAACTTTCAAGTCTTGGATTTTTCTTAGTTGTAGCTTGTTTTCCTTTTAAATTACTGCTTCAATATCATTGCTCCTTATGAATTGTTCAAGATTTTTTAATCTTCTTGGTTCAATTTTGGTAATCCACGTGTACCTAGAAATCTCTTCACTAATTCTGAGTTCTCTGTTTGGCATATATTTTTGTGAAGTAGTAGCTAATACTTTTCCGAATTTCAGCTATGTCCGTAGTGGTTTCAACTTTTTCATTTCTAATTATACTAATTATTGTCTTCTCTGTCCTCTTTTGGTACGACTGGCTAAGGGTTTGTCTATTAAGAATTGGTTCTTTGATTCATGGATTCTTTATATTGCTATTTTAGTCTGCTTTTCATTAGTTTATGATTTGAACTCTATAATCTCCTTCTTTGTACAGTC
>RJWM01021551.1:0-35143 GCA_004363535.1 Dasyprocta punctata
AGGCCAAATTCAAAAGCCAAAATCTAAAGTGATTTTAAAAGTGTATCTCAAGCAATCATAAAAGTAAGAGCTTACATGCTTAGAGAGTTATACTCCTCATCTGCATTTTGTTTTACAAAGTCACAAAGTATGCAGGTAACTACTGGTTGCTGATAGAAAGCTTCCTGAAAGTATAAATTTCAGGAAAAAAATGTCATGGCTTTCATTACTAATGGAATTAATGGGGAGAAAGGAAGAGTGGATAGAAGGGTAGAAAAGGTGATAAATTAAAGAAAAGATGAGTGCAAATTTAAAAGAAAAAGAACAAAAGCTAAGATAGGAGAGGGACTCAAGGAAAAGAAAAGTTGAACAGCGTAAGCTGAGCAAAGATGGCAGACGGATTAAAAGTGTGGGTCTAGAGTCAAATGGCTTGGGCTTGAATGTGGGCTCCATCACTTAATTTTTTGGTGACTTTAGGCAACACACTTAGTTTATCTGCCTGTGCAACACATTGCTCATCTGCTTAAAGAGAAAAATAAGAAGGTTACTGCCCAAGGCCTATTGAGAGAGAATAACTGTGAGCATCTCTGTAAAGTGCCTGGAATGATGCCTGGGAAAAGTAAGCATTTAGTGACCCTTCCTGCACACATCAGGCTCAGAGAGAGGTGTGGGCCAGGATCCCAACCTCTACTTGCATCTACCTCCATAGCAGAGGTTGTTTGATAATAGAGACTATTCAGGGGCCTGGTCGCACACGGAAGAAAGAGAGAACGAGAGGAGAAAGCTGGACATGGATTTGGGTTTTATGTTTTTGTTTCTGGGTTGTTTGTTTGTTTGTTTTTTGGTTTTGGGCTGTTTCGTTTTGTTTTGTTTTTGGTACCAGGAATCAAGCTCAGGACTTCCCAGGCTCTGTGCCACTGAGCTATATCCCTGGCTCTTTGGACAGGGATTTGCAAACATGTGAAATTAGACTCTGATTAGCTACTTACCAGCTGTTAGTGAATTCATTTACACAGCAAAATGTATTACATGTTCATTATTTGTCATGTTCTAGGCAAGAGTTTGTTGAATGAAAATAGACATGGTGCAGCCTACAGGCTAACAGGGAAGCTAAATATTAAGCATGTAACCATAACATTAGAACTATACAAGAGAGGCACACGATGTCATAAAAGTCTCGAGGTATCACCCTAGACCAGTGATGCAAAACTTTTAGGACTTCTAATAATAACAAACAGCCAGCTGCAGCACACATGCCACAGGTTTGGCTACACTGATCTAGACTATATGGGAAAGACGATCATTATAGACTGAGGAAATAGCTGGGGTAGAGGAAACCCAGAAAATGAGAAGAGATTGGAGTGGTCATTGGAAGAGCGGCACTGCTGGGGAGTTTGGTCATTATTCTAAGAGTAAATAAAAAACTCACTGGAGGATTTTTAAGCAAGAAAATCACATGATCAGATACGACTTTTCAGACAACCACTCAGACTTCAGCAAGGGGCAATAATTGAGGAGGGAAAGGTAAACAACTCAGGGGAAAGCTGAGTCATCCCAGGAGACCAGACACTGGCAGAAAACAGACTGGAAACCACAGAAGCAGTCTAGAGACTTGCAGTCAGTACATTAAAGGATTTGGAGAGAAGCTGGATATAGAGTGACAGTTTCTCAATTGAGGAATCCAGTGCTAAAATTCTCATTCTCTCAGATAGAAAGTTCAGGAAGATGCCAAGGCCTGGGGAACTTGTTCATAGGTTTAGTTTCAGGTATGTTTATTTATGTGACCTTGGGGAAGCCAAGTCACCCTTCTAAGTCAAAATATCACTGTGAGGGTTAAATAAGATCATATACATGAATGCTTGAAAGACTAGATAATAAATAGTAGCTGTATGTTATTGGATTTTAGATTAGAAATACTGAAACAACTCTGCCTTGTCCTTCTAAATGATTAAGATCTCTTACTTAATATCTCAAATTCCATCCATATTGGTCAGTTTTCCCATTGCTGGAATGAACTACCTGACACCTGCAATTGAAGGAAGAGAGGTTTATTTGGCTCACATTTTCAGAAGCTTCAGTCCATGGTCAGTGGCTCCAAGGCAGAAATATCATGGCAGAAGAAAGGTGTAGCAGAGGAATGCTACTCACCTCATGGCAGCTGGAAGCAGGGAAACAGTGCCAGGGAGCAAGAAGCCAGGGACCAGTGATGCACCCCAAAATCACATCTCTGTGACTCACTCAGACATACCCAAAAATGTGCTTTACTAATCCCCTAGATGGCTCTTAAGCCAATCAAGCTGACAATCCAGCTTAATTGTCATTCTACATTTCTTGAGATAGCACATGATCACAAATATAAGACCCTAAAGTAGAATGGCCATTTGAGCACAAAGTAAATCAGAATCCTTGGATCACATGGGTAAGTCACACTTACGAGGTGATTTCCTTGGGCTGCCTTTTTTTTTTTAATGTAAGAAGTCAAATTCTAAGAATCATATTCATGACACTTACACTTTTTCACTTATTACACAAGGAAACCTGTACTTAATAGTCCAATTTAGGAACTTTTAGAAAAGTATATGATATATACTAAACAAATACTTCTTTAGGACCTCCTTTATGTAATACACCACTAGATAGAAAGATAAATGAGACACATTCCTTGTTCTAAAGGAGTTGGAGTTCTAGTAGGAGTGACCAATATGTATGAAAATACCAAGAGAGTCAAGTTCAGTAGAACTTCGAAATAGTAGTTTTTGATTTCCATATTGGAAACAAAAACATAGGCACTACTTTAAAATGCTATACCAGCATCATAAGGTTTTGTTTTCGATGTTTTGTTTGGTTTTGTTTAATTTTCTAAGACAGGGTCTGTGCTGAATTGCCCAGGCTGGCCTCAAAGTCACAATTTTCTTGCCTCAGCCTCCTGACTAACTGGTATTATAGGCATATACCCCTTGGTCCACTCAATTTCATGATTTAGTGGCACAGAGTTCTATTCAAGCTGGAAATAAGCTGGAAATCAGCTGGATAGAAACTATCTCAACTCTAAGACAGAAGATAAAGAGAAGTACTATCAAGATCTAGATATAAGAGATAGAAGTAGCCAAAATGCATTATTAAATTTAAGGGGGGGGGGGAGTTACTGTTGTTGGTTTTGGAAGGAACAAGTTCTTGAATTGCTTAGTCTAAAATAAAAGAGTATTTGCTACAGAGAAAGATTTTCTATTATTAACATCAAATTAGAGAACTATTTGTGCATCCAAAGAAGGAATGGATATTATGTCACATGGTTGACATGCATGGTTTTGGCTCATAAAAGTAACTTGAAAAAAATCTGCATAATTCTGCCCACTACTAGGGCTGCTAATGAGCCCTAAGAAACAGCAGGTTATCACACTTATACTTTGTGAAATTCTGAATTTAAATTAAAAACAGTTCTTCAATAATGATCTTATTTTCATTTTTATAGCAATTTAAACATTCCATTTATTTTCTGGGTGTCTACCATAAGATCGAAAAGCTAGGCATACTGAACACAAAGCAAAGCTAATTCTAGGAATTGCCAAAGTCAAAGAGCATCCCTAAAACACATTTACATAAGGGACACTTGAGGGTAAGTTCCAGAGATTCCACTTTCCAGATGGATTTGTGCTCCAGTAACTGCAATGATTAAGGCCTGAATATTCACTGGACGACTTGAAGTAAGAGTCTAGCCTTTAGCTAATAGATTCTGTCAGTTAGTCTCTTGAATTAATCCAAAATGAGTTACTGGCTTGTAGTTCCCCTTCTAGAAGGTTGGTTGCTATTGAACAGAAAAAGTAATTTTATTAATGGAAAAATCAGAGTGGACAATATTCTCCAAGACCCTACTCAAATGTCACCTCCATTACTGCCTCCCTGATCTGTACACACAACCCTTTGGAGTCTTTGTTACACTGAATGGAAATTGTTTTCAGTGCCCCTTGTGCTCAAGGGCAAGTATGGGATACGTGCATTTTTCTGACCTAATGCCTGACGCATGGTAGTTATCCACTCCGAATTAAATGAATAAAGTCAATCAAGGAAGGCGGAAAAAAACAAAAAAACAAAACAGAAATACCAGAAAGGCAGTCATCCAGAGAAATAACCAAATCCCACATTTCACAAGGGCATACACAGAGAAAAAGCTAATGAAGGCCACTGGAGATTATGGTGACAAATCCACTAACTGCTGAAGAAGCTGGATACCGGTCCCAAGGTCTGAGCGTGAAAACCAGTCCTTTCTCCCCACAGCCCGTCACTCCTCCTGGAAGGTGATCTTGCTATGCTATTCCCCTGGGGTCAGGCTCACTGGTCAAAGGGACTAAAGGAACAATTTCAGAGGCTGCATGTGTGTTTGGCACAAATCCCAGGCTCATACCTATGTAACACACACGTGGCTGAGGTACAGATCTGCTACTAGTCCATGGACAAGAGTAATGTAGTAATATCCTTGCTGCTGTTTTTTGCTTGTTTGGTTTTAATGTTCAGTTTTGATGGGGAGTGAGGGGAACGGGTCAGAGAGGCATACAGAGTGGACTGTGTGCTTAAGGAACCAGACCTAGTTGCACAGCCCCCTAAGGCATGCCAGGAAGTTGCATCAAGCTCACGATAAAAGCCTTTATCAAAGCAAGAGAGGGTTGATAAATTCTATACCTAACAAGAGTTTCAAGAAAACTTTATATCTTTTGACTTTAATGCATTTTAAAGGAAATATGTATCTTTGTAAACATTCCTGAGTGCTGTTTCTATAAACATCATTTCTTTGCATAAACATAATTTTAAAGCAATCTTTTAGATTGGATGTGAGTAAATAGCACCAGAAATAGAGTACAATGTTTTAATGTCTAAGTATTCATTTTAGCATTATTAAATTCATGGTGTTTATCCAACAAAAATAAACCAAATTATGTATACAACCATGACTTCTTAATCCAAAAGAACACTAATAGTGAATTTCTTAAAAATAAAATTTTAAAAAACCGATTGTCTTGGTTACTTTTCTCTCATTGCTGAGACAAAATATCTGACACCCAAAGTTAAAGGGCAAAAGGTTTATTTAGCTTACAATCTAGAGAGGTTTCAGTTCACAATCAGCTGGCTCCAAAGCAGGATAGCACATGGTAGAGGGGAAACAGTTCATGGCAGAAGTCAGCAAAAACAAGCAAGAGCAAAACAAAGGAAACAAGCCTCTTTCTGCCCCTTCTTTTTATCTTATTCAGACTACTGGAATTAAGGCGGTGCCAATCCAGTCAGTGGACTGAACTAGCAATCACCCATCCTTTAATCCTAGCACCCTTAATCCTAGCATTGAACCATGACTCAATCACAAACTCTAGATTCAGTCACCCCCAAAAAAGTCCCATCTAAAAGAGCATGAGGCTTGGGAGTGGGCATCCAGACATAAACCATAACACCAGTTATTTCAGAAGTAACAGCTATTTCTACTTAGAACTGAAAGATATTGGCCCCTCAAAGGTATTCATTTATCCCTTTCTGGAGACTGACAACATATTGTCACAGGACATTTCAATAGAAGCAGTTTTTCCAGAAGTCATACCATGTGCTTGTAGTTCTTAGTTGTCTAACTTATAGTTTAGTTCTTCTGCTGCAAACCAGATACAACTGTCTCCCAGTATGAATCATTTACCTATGGTGGCATTGACGTACATGTCCTCTAAAGTCCAGTTTCACAGTTCTTTAGAAGTCTGTAAGATGGATTCCTTTATTTTTCTGAAAAACAAATTAAAGCTTCTAGTTTCCTCAAAAAGTATGGACTGAGGTATCTGCACCTTAATTAGCTCACATTCATGGTGGACATGTTTAGCATATCCCTAAAATCTCAAGCTATGATAAAGTGTCAGAAGTTTGGAAGAGCCAAAAGGAAAGGAGAAAAACTAAACAGAAGTACAAAGGCACCAAAAGTAACTGTATCTACTCGAGCGTTTTGCTTTAAATCTTTCCTTGGGCAACTGTATTAATAATAGTGGTGATAATGATCATAATAATTTGCTTTAAATCAGACTATAGTTTCCTAGGAGATAATTATAATAGAAGCAGAAGCAGCTAGAAGCAGAAGAGCACTTACTTGATGCTTCTTACTCGCTACATCCTGTATGAATGCTATGATTACTCTTTTAATGTTCAAAATTGCATAAAAGCACTGATACTATTCCTATCCTGTTTCAGAAGTGAGAAAGTTGAATAACTCTGAATAGCTTTTATAACTTGCCCAAAGCCATGGGCAAAGGAGTAGCAAGTTCAGAAGTCAAACTGGATATGGAGTGTGAGGCTTAATAGGAACACAGAGCTATCTCCGGTTAGGGTTTGGGTAGGATTAGGTTTGGGCTTAGGCTTAGATTTAGGAGAGATGGCTGCTAGTCCAAGAAGGACCTCATTCCTGCTAGGTATCAGATATGAGACAGCATGCCTCCTCTTAAAATAAGACTTTACTGAAAAAGAGATGTTCAACTTTTAAGGGCTGCACCGCACATGTGGAGAATAACGAAGATTTTAATGATTTATGGTTATTATTCCTATAATAGTAGTAACACAAAAGTAAAAATTTCTGCAGTTCCCTTGAAAAACTGAAAGTAGTTTCCAACATGGTGATACAGTAGTGATGAGCACCCTTTGAAAACTCGAACAATCAGACCCTCCAAAAGTCAGCAGAACTCCGATCATAGAAGGGAAAGAGAAAACTCCAAAGGATGGTCTTTGTTCCACCTACAGCCTGAGCAGACTCTGGGCTCTCTATGCTGTCTTCTCTGCAGGTCACCATGAGCAGCCATTCCATAGGTTCTGTGGGAGATTTGGTTCCACAGCTCCCAAATATTCCAAAATCTATAGTGCTCAATCCCATATATTAATAGGCATAATATTTGCATCTAACCTGTTTAATCTCCCCAAATACAATGAAGTGCTACTCTGACATCAAGAAGGATAAACATGAGTCATTTCTAAGAGAATGAAGGAGAGTCAGGCATGGTGGCACACACCTGTAATCCCAGCACTCGGGAGGCTGAAGCAGGAGGATTGTTGCAAGTTCGAGAACAGCCTGGGATACGAAGTGAGCTCAGAACCAGCCTGAACTATGTAGTGAGACCCTGTCTCAAAAAGACTCCCTTCAAAGAAAAAAAGAAAGAAAAAAGAAAGAAAGAAAGAAAGAAAGAAAGAAAGAAAAGAAAGAAAGAAAATTGGATGCACCTTGAGACCATAATGTTAAGTGAAGTAAATCAGACACACAAACTTAAATATCATATAGTTTCTCTTATATGAGAAACCCAAAATATACAGAAAAAGAAAAAGTAGATATTAGGAAGTAGGGAGATAGATCTTTTTTCAAAGGAAAGGGGATGAAAAAAGAATTGAGATGTGTTATGTGCATGTTATCAACTCCCCATAAGGAATGTAATCATTATGTAATGAGAACTTGTACTAATAAAAACAAAAACTATAAAAAAAAACCCAGTTCTTTAAAGAACTAATATCTAGCTTATTGATAGTTCCTAATACAATGTAAGTGCCATAAAAATAGTTGTTATACTGTATTGCATAGGGGTCGTGACAAGAAAAAGTCTATGTTCCTCAATTGGTTGAATCTGTGGATGTGAATGCAGGTGTGGAAGGCCCTCTGTACTACAGTCTTTTCTCCAGCATCTTCTCTTTCCATCCATCCCTTCTCCTCTCCTTTTTGTACCCAGCACATACCTTTCTGTTTGGGATGTAAAAGAAGGGTATATTTGAACAGTCTAGCACCGGCTTAACATACAATCATACACCCCAGAACACCATAATCTCACACCCAGGAGTCAGGTCTCATATTTCTAGTTAACCTTCACCAGAGGATCTCAAAACACTTTTCAAACAGCATGCAATCATCTCTTTCTATGAAGTTTTCTTCTACAAGTAAGAAGTAAGTCAAAACATATAGTGAATATTTAAATTTAAAATTTTTTATTACAGTAAAAGACACTCCACATTTCCCCTCACTTTGAATATACTTATCCCATTATTCTTGCCACTTTCTGAAACAGTTCTGGAAGTCCTCTTTGATGAGTGCTTTTACAAGGTGTGATCAGAAAATGGTGAATGTTGCTGCTAAGTGCCATCCGGGGAAGGACAGGCTCGTAAAATCATTACAGTGTGTCTTCACTTCACCCACATATACACTGGATCTCACATTATGCACCTTATGGCTCTTCCTCAAAGTCAAAACTGAAGGGCAAACATTTTGAATTGATCCAGGATATGAAGGCAGTCATGACGGTGCAACTAAAGACACGCACAAAAGACGATTTCCAGAACTGCTTCAGAAAGTGGCAAGAATGATGGGACAAGTGTATTCAAAACAAGGGGATGTGATTTGAGGAGGATTAACGGCAATGTGTCCTTTATTCTGCTAAATCTGTTTCATAAAAAAAATTTTTTTTAGCATTTACCATATTTTTCAATCCTGTCTTATAATATACCTCATCCCCCAAACTAGTACCAACACTTCAATTGAAACCTTTAAGCCAAATCTGCTTACAACACACACACACTCACACACACACAGAGTTGTGGCAGGGAAGTGCAATTCTTCAAGTCCTACCCTGTGCTCTTAGTAGAGGGAGACCCATGTCATCTGTATACTATAAATGTTCAGAATCACATAAAGATTTCCTGCACACCATTAATAAAATGAGAACACATTTTCATTCCCGAAGTTGCCTGCCTCGTTGTGTGAATCCCTCTTCTCTGAGCCCCCCACACCCTGGCTGGTGTGGGCCTCTTGCCAAAGCACACACTCTCTCCGCCTCCTAGTCTATTTGGCAGTTCTGAAATGCTATACTTGCCCTACAAAGATCTGTGCATTTCAGAAGTGAGTGAATTATTTCTCAAAAGTTGGTTATTTTCAAAACTGATGAAATACACGTGGCTTACTGGAGTGTACTTCAAACCCACGGAGACTTTTTTAATGAGGACAAACAATCTGAAAGCCTAAGGTTTAGGCTATTTTGGGCTTAGTTTATGCTACCAATCCTTTCAGTTTCTCTCCTACTTGGAGTATTGAGTCAAAAAGAGACTGCAGGGGAATCTAGGAGTGATGTCCCCTCAACATTCCCTCTGGCTGTCTCCAAGGGCCTGACTCCCATTCCAGAGTCCAGCTGCCACGGCTCAGACTGGCCAGAGGGGCAGCCCCAGGCCATTTCAAGGTGGTTCCCGTAGGAAAAAACTATGCCTCTTTCCAGAAAGGTTGTGAGGGTCATGAACTCTTAGGCATCCAGGACTTAGCCTCACCTTTCATCCAGAGGTTTGGCCTCTCAGGAAGCCAGAACATAGAGCTTCTTGACCTCCACAGTGAACAGGACATTCAATAAGTAGACAATGACCCATCCGCTATGATCTGTAAAATTTAAAGTCTCTCTTATACCTCACAGGTAGCATTCGAGAAAGGCATGATTTAATATTTTTTCCTATGCTATCTCAGGCATCATGTGAGAATTCCCGATTCCAACTTTTCAGGGAAGGGGAGAGGGACTTTGAGACCTCGCTCAGCTTTGCCTTGGTCTTCGAAGTATTTCTCCACCCAGGTAGATATGCACTCTGTGTCACTGTCTTTCCTCCATCTATCTCGTGAGCAGTTATTGAGCACCTAGCGTGTGCCAAGCACTGTGTTGGAGATACAGTAATGAACAAAATACATACAGGGTTACACTCTGGAGGGCAGACAAATGGTAAACAGTTAAGCAAATAGCCGCGTCATTACAGGGCCTAGACACATGCCTTCTGGAATCTCAGGATGCCAGGAAGCAGTGTCACAGGCTGACCTAAGAGAGGACATTTGTGCACCAGCATTTGTCAGGCCATCTGTCTGGAGCAGGAGGCCCCCTGGGTGTGTGCCACCACCACAGCATGCTTCTCATAGTTGCCTTTCAGCTCTGCTGAGAATTCCCATCAAGAAATGCAGCTGCCATTCAGAGTTTGACTCACAGAGCAATCTGGATAGAACTGGGAAGAGTTCGAAGAGACTTCAAGAAGCAGGATGGTCTCGTCATGCAACTCCAAGACCCATCTGCACAGAAACGATGAATGGGCCTGCTGGTGATGCACACACAACTACTTAATGGCAAATCTTAGATTTTTGCACAAGATTAATTTGGTAAATGGCTAATTGAGCAACCGCAACCTTCTAGAACACTTGTTACCACTCTTCCCCCATTCAACCTTTAGAATGACATTGGCAAAGATTTCAATGTGCTTAGTAACTTTTCTTCAGGAAGCACGAAAATCAACCTAGTGCATTCCATGCTGTTTTGCTTTGCCTGGATGGGAAGCACTAGTCTGAATGGAAACCTTAGGTCTGGTGGTTAATCATTATGCTATAAACAGCAAAAAGGAAGAAAAGAGAAGTGGGAGAAAAGAATGAAGGCAGGGATAAGGAAAAAGGAGGAAGGCCAAAAGGAAGGGAAGGAAGGAAAAAAGAGAACAAGAAACAGGAAAGGGAAAGGAAATAAGAAAATAATACTTAAGGCATAATTTTAGGAATGAACATTGAGAAGGGTACAGTTTTAGTTAAAGTTGGCTGTATGACGAGGACAATGGATATTTGGGATAATTCTTTGTTATAGGACCTACTGTGTGCATTTTAAGATGTTTACAATGTCCCAGGCTGTTATACTCCTAGATATATGTAACACTTCATCCTCCCTCCTACGGTGATGACCAAAAGTCCCTAGATGTTGTCAAATGTGCAAGGATGGGGGAGGATGGTGGAACTTCACTTGTTTGAGAACCAACAACAGCCCAAAGGGACGTCTCCAGTGTGAGGAAGCCAGAATGCACTGCAGACCTTACCTCCTGCCCTTTCCCACAGAAGAGGAAGCAGTTGCCGGCTGCTGGCTTTGGAAGGAACTTACCATGGGGGAGTTTCTCAGCTCTTGGTGGAGGTTCGCCTTCCCTCTCTGGTACCTGGGGATGGGCCTCCTCAGACAAACAAACATTTGTTTAGTGTGAGGGTTAATCCAAATTATGATTTGAAGCAGATTACCTAGCTTGAGACTTATGTTTGGCCAAGTATAAAACCACACCCAAAAACCCCTAACCACTTTCGGGGAAGAGGCCTCCCTTCCCTTCAGTTAGGATTGGGGACAACAGCTTTGTCTCGAACTTTCAATCTTTTCACATATTCTTAGATCCCAATGCCCCTGCTCGAGGCCCAGGCCTAGAGACAGCTTCCAGCTAAGTTCCAACTTTAATCTGTCTGTCTGTCTGTCTCTTTCTCTGTCTCTGTCTCTCTCTCTCTCTTTCTCTCTCTCTCTCTCCTCTGACAGAGATACACACACTTGTTTTGGCAGCAATGGTAGACAGACAATGTCTTCATCAAGAACTCCTTCTCGATTCTTAGCACACAGCTGTTGAGTTGGCTCTCACTTAACTCTCTCCAGCTGTTGTTTGCAGAATTAGAAGCCGGACAACAGAGGGAAAAGAGGTGAAGCTATGCAAAGTTGGAGGGGGGCAAAGTTAACGTATCCCTTTTTTGGAATCTCAAGGTTCCAAGGACTGTGTTGAGGGGATCAGGACTGGTCAGCCAGCAACAAGAAAACACTCACTCACCCACTGCCACCCAGAAACCCAAGCCTTTCTTTAGGTAATCGAGGAAGCTAAACAACTTGCCATTTCAACTGGTAGCCCTGGAATGACAACTCCTAAATCTTCAGATCTCCCAGATCCGAATTTCCAGCACCTACCAGCTGTGTGCAGATGCACATCCCACCAGCCTCTCAGATGCATATGATCTATGTGAAGCTCCTCACTCCAAGACTGGTACCCTCCCTCTTGGGCTTTCTCACTCAGTGGGGTCCCCCGCCATGGAAGCTTGAATGCTGGGTCACCTTCAAAGCTCCCTCTTCTATCTGCCCCTTATTTTCATTTCTACTGTAATGATTCTCTTTTTCTGTCTCTGTCTTTGTCTCTGTCCCTGTCTCTGTCTCTGTCTCTGTCTGTCTGTCTGTCTCTCTCTCTCTCTGTCTCTCTCTCACCTAAATTACTGTACTACTCTGGGACTAGTCACTCTGTCTCACTTCTGTTCTCCATCTGGATTCTGTCTCCTAAATAGCTCAGACTTTGGCCCCTGCTCGAGAGCCATGCGTGGCTCTGTTTGATCTATGATGCTCCTAAACTGCCATGGTTTGCCCACAACTCCATTATTCCATTTTCATCTGCTCGTGTGTCCGTCCCTGTCTTGCAGTCCTCACAGATCATCTGAGAGACAAGAACAGCAACTCATCCTGCCCTTGCCCACATCACTTCTCAGTGTGGCGTCCTCTTTACAGGCTCCCACTGAGCCCTGGTAAGTCCTCCTCAACCTGGAAATTTGGCTTCCTCTTCGTTCCCATGGTACTTTGTACTGCACTGTTCTAACAGACCTTACTCTCTATGGCGGTTATACCTCATGATTCTATTTCTTGCCTAGCCAGTCCTCTCACCATTCTATTAGAAACTCAGGCACAGGACATGCCTCTAATTGGTTGCTCAGGAAACAGTCACTGAATGACTTCTAGAAAGGACCTGCCAAGTGAACAGGAGGCAAGACCAGGGTAAGTTACTTCAGGGACAGCACTGAGGGGAAACTGTACAGGAAGAGTAAGTGCATCACAACAGAGCTGGGGGGCAAGGGCAGAAACACCCCCTACTCCTGCCTGGAGGAAAGAGGAGGAGGCCACCCAACCCACACCACTCCTCAGGGAGCAGGAGGGTAATGGAAGGAGACAGCGTGACCAAGCGCTGCCCCTGTGACTGAGCTGCAATGGAGCGAGAGCATGTGGCGCAGTGCCATGGGGTCAGGAGGGAAGAGCCTGCCCCCAGGGAGCTCCCAGTGCCAAGCACACACCCCAGCGCCTTCCCCAAGAGGAAACGCGTTACCATTAAAGATGGTAACTGGATACCACATCTCTCCTTGGTGCTAATCACATATTTGAACTGTGGTTCTTTCAGTTGAAATGAGCTTAAAGAAAAAGCCCCAGGGGACTGGTGATGAGAGTAATTACAAGGCTAGCACACTGACTAAGCCAAAAGTTTCTTCGAAAACAAACCAAACCAAAACAAAAGAAAAAGGTAGGTCCCTGTGGAAGTGAAAGCTGAGAATGTGGGGAGGACAAGGAACCACTACTTTTTGAAAACTCATATTCAAATCTTAAAATGTTGAGCATCTACCCGATCCATAGAAGTCACTGGATCTAATCTACACGAGTCACTCAAGGGATGTGGCACTATCTTCATAGAAAAACAGGCTCAGAGGCACACAGGTGAATTTTTGTCTCTTAACTCACTTAGAAGCAGCCTAAGGCAAGCCCATGGGTAGTCGTCCTGCAGTGTCTCTGCAGGGTCAAGCAAGAGCACTGTGTGTGTTCAACAAATACCTGTTGAACCTCCAAATTAAGATTTCGTGCTGTTTTATGAAAGATACAGGTTTGGGTAATTTTCCCCTTTGTATAAACTGGAAATCACTGCTTCTGGCTTTGGAACTGCCTAGGCAGCCCGAAGAATTGCGCCCCAGACTTCCATGCACAGGGATCACAAGGAACCCCAACTCAATTGCAGCACAGAGACCTTGCCAGAGCCAGCCCACACCTCCCACAGGCAGCTCCAGCTAGCGGGTGCTTGCAGCCGGGACACTGGCTGGCCGCGGGACCCTCTGCAGGTCAGTGGTTGACACAGGCCACCCACATCCCTGACAGCTTTGCAGAACTCCTTTTACACTGTGCAATGAGGTTCAGGGTGCACCCCCAAACTTCCTTACTGTGGGCTCGCCTTGCATCACAGTCTGAGGCCTCTCCCAGCCTCCTCCAGCTCTCTCACCAGCTTTTCCCACAGGCCTTCCCTCATAAAACCCTGGCTTGTTTAATCCTGTCTTGACGGCTGCTACTCAGAAGAGTAGGGCTTAACATACTGCAGCTTTATCTTTAATATATAATCTGTAATTTGCATCAGGCAAGAGTATTTAGCAAACACCTATTGGGTACTGGGAATAGGATGAGGAATAACAAAAGTATTCCAGTGCCTTCTAGGAGCCAGTGGAGGCTGAAGGATTAATCAAATGATTGCAAAAATCTTAAATGGTGGGAGCAAAGATGAGATGAAACAGGGGACATCTGGCCTAATCTAGAGGGGTGACAGAGGTGTAAACTGATTCCTAAAGTGTGAGGCATTAACTCAAGAAAGAAGGAAAGCAGACTGCTGGAATAGCAGGTGCAAAGGCACCATGGTAGTCAAGAGCTCAGCAAACTCTCAAGGATTAAGATAAAGGAGGAGAGTGAAAGAGAAGGTAGAGTTTATCTTAAGGGGCTTTGGGGGTTATCTTGCGAACTTGGGGAGATTATTGCTTTATAAACTATAAGCTCTTCGAAAGCAATTTCCTTTGAAAGCAATTTTGTGGCCTTCTCTTCTAGCTGTAGTATAACAACTGGCATAAAATAAATGCTCACTAAATATTTGCTGAATTAAAGTAGCAATAGGGCAGGTGTTGTAGTGCAGTGGTACAGCATCTGCTTTGCATGCGTGAGGTCTTGGCTTGACCCTAAACTCCAAAAAGTTATTTAAAAATCAATGAGGAAGTAACTCAATATTGGCATTATTCTCCCTAACAGCAAGGATGTAGCAAATTGGCCCAAAGTGTCAAGTGTAGAGGCTGCTGGACCCTGCTGGCTGAAAGGACAGGTAATGACAAGGAGAATGAGCATTCTCTGGCATTGATCTAATCCTGGGCAAGATACGCACAGAGATGCCAGAGAGGTGGGCACTACGGTGATTAGGGATGTGAGCTGAATCAGGTTCCCTCGTTCAAATACTGATGTTACCACTGCCTACCTAAATGGCCTTGAGCAATTCACCTAATGTCAGCACATCTCAGGGACCCCATCCTTTGTAAAGCAGAGTCAATCACCCTGCCATCATGGATGGGGGCACTGCGTGAAGTTGCTTGATAAAGCACCCTTCGCATGCTGCCTGGTATAGAGCAAGGATCAATAAATGGTACCGATGGTTGCTATTCAAACATTGTTGTCTCGAGAACCTGCACAGGGAGATTTCCCAAACCAAGTTGAGTTGTCCTAAACTGTCATCAGAGCCACAGGAAATCACTTCTGATGCAAGAGGCCAGCTCTGAGGATTGGCTGGATGGGCTGCAAAGCCTGGATCCTGGCCAAGAGACTATGCCTCGACATGCACTTGACTCAGACTCTGAATCCACCACAGTACTGAAATATAGATCTAAAGAGCAGAGCACACAGTGCACTGCTAACGTGGTGGGCATATGCGACATGCTCACAGGACAGACAGCTGCTGGGGAAAGCAGGACACACTGCTTCTAGCTGTTCTGTCCTGGAGGACAGAGCCCGTGCTTTTGGCTCCATTTCAGAGCAGCGAAAGGCAGCACCATGAGCAGACGCAGCTTAGTTCCTGCCTTTCAGGTTTGTTTTCCCAGGTTGGATACCATGGTGAAAGCCCAAGCTTAAAAGAAAAAGCCTTTGGAATCAAAAAGGAGGAAAAATGCCTGGCTGCCACCCCAAGAGCTGCACCCCAGCCGACCCCAGCTGCCTTGGAATGGGGAAGGGTGGCTGGGATGTAATTGCCTGGGCAGAGATATGAGGTATGCAGGCCTACGTGCGCGGGCACACGCACCACAGAGGCCGCGAGGGACTCTGTTTAGCCAGTGTCCATCTGATAACGACCTGAATCCTTAAGATGCCAGCTGTCTGCCAAGCTGGACGTGTCCATACAGTGGCATGCAGAGGTCCAAGAGGCAGAACAAAGGGTCTGTTACTGACTCGCTCTGTGTTAGCATGTCATCCTCGCTGAACTGAGTCTCGGGCCAGCTGGCAGAGAGACTGCATCTAGGAATCTGAGAGACTAGAACAGAGACTGTCAAATTCTAAAGAGACTCTCTGATGGTAGATTCCTGTCAGTGCTCCAGCCTGGGCCTCTCATTAGGATTTGGCACTTAAGCTCCTGTCTTCCTTAGCGTGTGATTTTCTTTGCCTCCTTTTGTCGCAAGCCCTGATAGTGCTGGTTCTCTTAGTATCCTCCTCTTTAGGGGAACAGCACCCTCAGGGGCCTGGAATCATCCCTCTCCCCATTTTACCAGGAGATAATGATGCTAATTATAGCTAATATGCCTTTAGTGCACTTAGGTTGGCCACTTACTGCTCCAAAGTGCTTTGCTCACCACAGCAACCTTCTGAGATGTATACAATTATTTTCCCATTCAACAGATGAGTAAACTAAGATTCAGAGAAGACAAGTAATTGACTGAAAGTCACATAGCTTCTAAAGTGGCAGAACCAGGAAGCAAGTCCAGGCCATCTAGATCCAGTGTCCATGACGCCCAGCACTTACGCTACACTGTAATTCATGACCAAATTCTTACTGATTTAATATTTTCTTAAAGCATCAGATTCCCAAGCCTGCTCTTCCAGAATGAATGGCATTCAGGTGCAGAGCTAAGATTTTATAGCTTCCTTTATAGCTTTCTATTTCATGTATAATGAAATAGGAAAATATTTATAAATTAGGAAAAGCTAGAAATGGAAGTTGAAACATGCAAATAGGTAGTGTGTGCTTTAAGATTGAGACCTGGTGTTTTTAGCTAAATGGGTGCTTAGACAAAACATCCCTCTTGTGTAAGCGATGCCTTGAAGTTGCTGGTATAACAGAGACTTGTAGCTTAACCTAGTTGGGTACATGGTTCGGGAAAGCAGCTACTGACTTGCAGTTCATTGATAGCACTATCTCTCTCCTGCCAGGGAGAAACAGCAGTCTTCCAAACATCAGAGCTGTGTCCACATTGGTGAACCATTCTCGGTAACAAGAAATTCCTTCCAGCCATGAAAACAATGAAGGGATTTGATATTATTGACTGTTTATTCAGCTAGGTACTTTGCAATTATACTCACAAAAAAACTAAGATATAATCATTATTTTTCCTGTCTTGTATGGGAGGATATTGAGCCTCGGAGATCTTGGGTATTTGCCAAAGTAAAATCCTGGTAAATCAAGGATTCAAATCTCATGTGAATCCAAAAGAAGGAAGAGCTCAGAGCCAGTCCAAGTTCAACTTTTCCAGAAGGCTTCCTGGCTCTCCTGGCCCACAACTGCCCTGTATCTTGAAAGAACTATATTACTTATAATCTGCCACAATGTGCTGCTTCTTACCATTGTTTCATATTGGGCCAGCCTTGTTAGCTGATTAGATTATAAATTTGGGGGAGCAGTTAGAATGGGCTGAGTTTTACTTCAGGCTATCTCTGAATATTTTGGGGCAGGCAAACTGGGAGACCTAAAGACCTCAGACCATAGCCTGCTCTCCCTAATTGGGATAAATCAGTCACTTCATTCCTAGAAAGTGCCAGCATGGCTTTATGAGTTCTCAACATTGCTTGGGAATGGCTTCCCTGATACTCTTGTCTTCCTTTTGTCAATCCCACTACAACTACTCTCAACTGGATCCCCCCCAAAGTAAGTAATTCTAACTCTGTTGTCAGTGCTGTGGGTTTAGTACAAGAGGAAAGTAGCTTAGCTTTCAGTCCTGCTTCTGCTGTCTGATGCCCACCATGCTGCAGGCCTTTTCTCCTGAACGGTGCCACCCAGCATAGGACTCCTTTTGAAGCCCAAATTCTTTAGATTAGAATTAATGCCACATAGCAGGAACACTCAGACATGCATGTGTCATCACCCAAGTCAAAGGCAAGATCTACAATAGGAGAATTTATAATGCAGAAAGCACCCTTTAATTTAACAAAAAAGCAGTAGGGCTGGGTGTTTCCTTTCTTTCCCAAAGCAAAGACATTAAAACCTGTCTCACATGAAAGAGCCTGAACCCACCGAACCTGATTCTCTCCTCTCAGTCACCCAGTACATTGATATGTTGACATCATCAAGCATACTGAGTCATGTATGAAAGTCGTCAGGAAAAAGGTGTCATCTTTTTCTACCAACCTCCAGAATATGTAGCTGGATGCTCCAAAAGCGAGCAGGGCAGCACACTGTTCCTTGTCTCTTAGGAACTTGAGCATCACTTCACTCTGTGATTTACTACAAAAACAGAGAAGGGATCAGCAGACACAGCTGTGAGATAAGATGGCAAAGTTTTCCTGCTGTCTCTCAGCTACCTAGGTCACTCCATTTAAAAATGAACAATGAGGCCATCTTGTGCTTGGCTCCCTTCTAATCCCACCTCTTTTCATTCACACTTACCTGACTAGTGTGCCATCTCCTCTGTGTTTTTAAAATGGATGACTCCTCTGGTTGTGACTCCATAGGAATAAGTCAGTGCATACAGTCATGTATTACAGAGTGGTGATTACCAGTCTTTCTCCTCCTCCTGGGTTATACGCACATCTTAAACATAGGTAACTCTCTTAAGTGGGGCTCATGATTCTAGCTTCATTCCAGACCACAGATACTCCTCAATTTATGAAGGGATTCCTCCTGGTTAAGCCCATTGTAATAGGACTCTATTCTAAAATCAAAAATGCATTTAATTCACCTAACCCACTGAGCATCACGACTTAGCAACACAACCTGCTGATAGGGGAAAGAAACTCACCACCTGCAAGATGTCTGGTACGAGTTTGTGTTCTCTAAAATCGAAGAATGAATTTTAGTAACAACAGAGGTTAAGAGCAGAATATATTCACTGGGGAAAAGAAAGATTCTCTCCAAGAGAGAGACAGAAGGGGTCCCAAGTGGGTTGCCAAAGACCCTGCCTTTTCTAGGAATTTTTATAGAGCAAATCCATGACATGAGGCAGGACCAAGGTGGGGAAAAATGGGAAATCGCAAGGTGGACGTGAGGTGGGACAAAACTATGGTCAGCCAATAGGATTATGAGTATAATTGCTCAGGCAAAATTGATCAAATCAGGGTCAAATGGGGAAGCAAGTCACACAGCAAGCAGGCATGAATATAGAATAGGAGCTTTTCCTATAGAGGGCTGGGTTAATGGCTCTTTCTGGCTTCCTCTAGGTGATCAATACCTATTTAGAATGTCAATTCCTGATGCTTATCCTTAGGAAGTATGTGAGTACATTTGATTCATCTTTTGTCTTGAAGTCTGGCCCACATCAGAGGTGCCTGTCTCTCCCACAGTTGCAAGGTATCTTGTCTTTTGCACTGGCTCCCTTGAGGGCCTAGCCCTATCTGACTGCCTATAATATTTCTACCTAACTTAGTTGCCTATAACAATGCCATAGACTCTCTCTCATTTCATCTTGTGACCACAGGAATGACTGGAAGCCATGGCTCAGTGCTGCTGCCCAGCCACCGCTAGCCCAGGAAAGATCAAAGTTCAAAGTACAATTTCTACTGAATGTATATGCCTTCTGCACCCACATAAAGTCAAAATACAATAAACTGAATGAACCATCCTAAGTTGAAGTCTGTGTATAGTAAGGTATATAAGCTATGGCTCCCCTCAAATCCTTATTTCTCCACCTGCTCCTCAGGTGTGTCATGAAGGACACTTTCTCCAGTCAAGAGTGCTAGGTGATAGTCACAAGCCTCTCCACCAGTCTTCTTATTTCCACCACCTACCACCCAATTGTAGTCCCTGGCAATCTTGACTCAGGACCACAGGTGTGGCATGTCTCCAGGGATATGAGTGCCCTTTGGTGAAAGGAAAAGAACCAGAGACAAAGAGGAGCCCCCTTCTTGCCCTTCTCCTCCCTGCTACATGCCCTTGTTTCCACAGTGTTACCCATCATCTCTTTCAACAGGAAGATACCCAGAACTGCCTTCCCCAGGCAATGGAGCTGGCTCTGCACCAGTCAAATGATGTGTATCAAAGGTTTACAGATATTTGTAATAACTTCTAGTCCATTATAATGTATACATTTTGTGAAGTAAATAAAATTATGAAAAACCAATTTCAAATACGAATCACACAATATATGAGTAATTTTATTAACTTCAACAATAATACAAATATTCTGCCATATCTGTCATATTACTATAAAAGTTTCTAAATAACAGTTCTCCATTTCTTATCTCATTCACAGTCCAGCCCAGATCAGAGAAGCACTAGCTTGAGGTCTTAGTACTATTACCTAAACTCCTTCAAGTTGGGATTTGTTGTCTCTGCAAGATAGGAGAACAGCTGGTCAGTGCTACCCTACATCTGCATTATCTAAGGTCTCAGCATTGATTCTTTCTTAGGATCTAAAAACATTTCAAAGACATTAATATGATGTTGATTTCTGGAGGAGGAGACATGTTTGCATTTTTTTACTGCTGATCTAGAATTACCTAGCTCTACAGCATCTTGCAAAATAATGAAAAGAAAGGAAGAGACAAACACTGGTAGGTCACTCACCAGCTCGGGGCTTCCTGTATGGGGCCAGTAGATATTTAGGAAAGCATCCTGAAAACATGTCAAAGGTCTAAAAATTGTTATCATTGGGGCTGATGAGTCATGGCCTAGGCTGGCAATGATACCAGTGCCATTACACAATCAGCTGCTGTACTCAAAAGCATGCTACATGTCTGTGAGGAGGAGCGTGCCCTAAATGCTCATGAGATGAGAAAAGAAGGTCAGTTTGTCTACCACACTGAAGAGGACCTGAAATTAACCTGCAACAACAGTGATTCAGTTAAAACACCTTTCCAGAGGAAGCAAAGATAATTCAGTGTGTACTATAATAAAGGACCTAATGCACTTAAGAACAAAATTAAGGATGACTATCCCTTAGCAAGGAGATGCTGGGAATTGAGGCAGAGAAACTTGCTTGGTATGCCTGAGGCCCTGGGTTCAACCTCTGGTGAGGAAGGAAGGGGGAGGAACGAGAGAGAGAGAGAAACAGAGACAGAGACAGAGACAGAGACTTTCTCTTGGCTTTCTGTCATGCAAAGATACAAGAATATGGCTGTCTCTACCCCTAGAAAGATGACTACCATTACTAGACAGTGAATCTGCTGGTATCTCATCTTGGAATTCCAGGTCTCAGTACTGTGGGAAATAAATTTCTATTATTAAAGCCACTTGTTATAGTAGTTCAAACTGACTAAGGTATTCTTCATTTCCCAGAAGCGATTTTTAAAACAGCTTTATCAGTGTATAATTAACCTCTGATACAGTTGGCCCTTGGACCAACCAGACATGGACTGAAAATATTCAGGAAAAAATGTGACTCTACTGAACACGTACAGACATTTTTCTTGTCATTATTTCCAGTGTAACAACTATTTACATAGGTGTCATAGAGATGATTTAAAGTACACAAGCTATAGATCAGTATTATGCCATTTCACACAAGGGACTAGTACAAGCACAGATTCTGAATCCCTCAGGGATCTTAAAAGCAGTCCCTCAAGGACACCAGGGGACAACTACAGTTTGATAATCTTTGACGTGCAGAAAACCTGTAAAGCCATTATACAATTATTACAAGGAGCGTATTTATCACCACCAAAAGATTTCTAGTGCCCTTTGTCATTCCTGCCTCCTACTCTTCCCGAACTCCAGGTAATCACTAACTTCCTTTCCCTCACTATAAGTTAATCTGCCTTTCCTAGAAATTTACATAAATGATAATATATACAGTACTGGGGGGGTGGTATCTGGTTTCTTTTATCCAGCATGATTAAGATTCACCTACCTCGTACAATGTATCAGTCATTTGTTCCTTTTTATTCCTAAGTAGTCTTCCACCTAGAAGCAATTTTACATCTCAAGCAACATTGCATCTAAAATTTTGAGGTGCTAAGGAGTAATAAAGATTTGGGTTTTTCCTCAGAGCAGAGCTTGCTATCCAGCTGGGGAAACAAACATATTTTACTTCAAGATTAAGGACAACAACAAAAAACCCAACAATTTAATGTTCTAAAATGATAAAAAGAATTTTGCAATATCTAGGGACTTTGGGTTGTGAAAATATAGATCTTTCACAAATGGGAAAAGGATCAAGAGATGGAGGGAGGGAAGAAGGAGGAGAGTGGAGGGGACATAAAAAGAACTAGTATGTGTTGAGTACCTGTACCAACTCCCCACAATGAATGGAATCATTACGTACTGCACACAAAGTAATAAAAATAAAATATTTTTTAAAAAGAGTAAGGGAAAAGAAACCTGAGAAACCAGATACCATCATTCCAACCAAGACAATTCTCAGCCAATCGGGACACTCAATTCACTACTCTGTTTCTTCACTTGTGGTAGAAAATGCACTGAAGAGAATGTTTCCACCTCAGTTAGTATTTCACTTTGTGCATCAACAAACAATGGAGACTATTATGCAAAGAAAACTAGAGTTAACCATTTATTCAGTCATTCATTCATGCACCATACACACACACAGTGTCTCCATAGCCAGGCATCAGACTGAGGATACAGAAGCACATCCTATGCTGCAAGAAGCCTTGGTTGCTGAAGTGTGCAGGTGTCTCAGCTGGACAGTTTTACAGCAGCCTGCCTGACTATAAACAGAGATCAAAGAAGTAGCAAACAGTTCAAGGCGGTGGTTGGGGCCTCACTGTTACCATGACAGAAACAAAGAGAGGACTAACTGTGACTCTGGTGCAGAAGCAGGGTTTTGGTGCAGATTATCAAAAAGCACAGTGCCTTACTGACACGAACAGAGCATAACCCGAAACCCTCAGATGGGACAGTGGAGAAGACTTAAAGATGTAAGGGATGTGTGGAACATATCTCCTATTTCCAAAAAAACCAGTCTTGTGTTTTTACACATTATTTTTTCCACTAAAAAGCATTTTTCTAAGTAGGCAGTGGTCTAGTAGAAGGTTTCTATAAAAAAAGCAGAGCAATATGTGTTTCCAATTCTGTCATAAAGTTTTACTAAAAGAGCACAAGTAGAAAATAACAGGATACAAAATTGAATGAGTCAGATGAAGACTCTAATTTTTAAAAATCCAAACTATTCCTTAGACAGAAGGAACTCTCGTGGGAAAATGTCCAAAGAAAACATGCCATAAAAGTTAAAAACCATTTGTCTGTATCCTCTTCAAATTTTCTTTAGTGTTTTACTGTTAGGCTTGTGAAGAATTATTTTGAAACACACCCTCCATGGGAAGCCACGGACTCTGGGCAGAAGGAAACCTCGGTCAACAGTCTGAGTCGGCCTGAGTCTAGAGAGAAGCCGGGAACATGACAGACTACAGGAAAACCAGTAGCAAAGGAAGGCCAAGGCCTTGCAGAGGCATGAGGCAGGGTGAGGGTGCACCAGGAATAGAGAATGAAGAAGAAATGCAGAGGAAAGGGGGAATGGGGCCCAGTTGGAGGGCAGCCAAAGGCAAGGGTGAGTACAGAGATAGCGCACAGGAGCCAGGACCAGGATGGGAGCCATAAGACAGTAATTTCTTTAGGTCTCAGGATTCCATCTGGAAAACCAACACTAGATGATCCCTTAGGTCCTTTCTTAAATCTATACATGTAGGAATCTGAATACAGAATTCATTTCAACATATATCCAGTGAAGACTTTGGCTTTGTCTAAAGCACTGTAGGTGACTAGTCATAAATATCTCTGATTTAGCTCACATCAGCCAAAGAAATTGAATACCTGTTACCAAATGTGACAATTTTCTAGAAAAAGAGACATGCAAAAGCAGCCCCAGCTTATAGCAAGTACTAAGAGAGCAAACTCATCTCTACAGTAATGTACCAATCCATTCTGGCCAGGGACATTGGAAAAGGGATTATGTGGGAAGTCACAGAATGGAAAGTGGCCCACGGCTCAGAGGAGAGAAGCCTAGGCACAGAGGAAAGACCTTCTGCCCTAATGGTCACCACTGCTGGAAGGGTTGTTACCATCTCATTTTCAGAACTGTCTCCAGTTACCATGATTGACTAAAGCTAGGGGTAAGTTACTGACTCTTGGTGAGAAATGAGAAGACTCACCCACAGCTGGGTGAGGCAGGAAGTTGAGGGAAGATCAGAGAGAAAAACAAAAGGGTTTCCTGTGATGAGTCAGTGTCCTTCTGGGAAGTCATCTTAGAAACCACCAGCACCTACCCCAGGCTTGTACTTTGTCCTGAAAGAAATGTGGCAAATGAAGTTCAAGCCACATCTGACAACCCACAGGTCACGTGCTGGGCAGAGGTCTGAAAAGAGCCAGGCGTGGCCACGCATACATGATGATTTGCACATCGCTGGCCAGAGATTCACCTTTGGGTAAGCTAAACATGCTCAGCTACCAAATTCTCCCTTTCTTTAAAAGGAGCAAATATTATGCTTCAGTTTCCTGTGGTAGCCACAGCTTGCATTTTCAGGTAAAGTTTCTAAGTGTAAAAAGCTTACTGAATCAAGGGTAGGGTGGGGCAAATTTGACTCTGATTCTGACTCTACAAAGCAAAAATGAGAATTGTTGAACTTCATGTCAAACAAATTCCTTTTGTTGGCTTATGCTGATCAGGAATCAAAACCAACATTTATTTCTGTCCCCTGCTAAGGGACATAGACAGCAAACTGAAGAAAGTAAATCATGACATAGAAAGACGCCGGGACACAGAGAATCCAACCTAGGAGAGATGTGCTAGGAAATTCCAAGGTGATGGCAAAGAAGACACATAGCAGCTGAGGAACTACTAGTCCTAATAAGGGCAGTCAGACAGGAACCTCAGGAGGGCTGCCCAGAAAAAAATAGGAAGTAATGTTTGCACATAGATGAGGATATGATTCAGGTTTGTCAGAGAGCCTTGTAGAGAAAATTACCCAGGTAAGACAATTAAAACAAAAATAAATGAATTATTAACTCCAATGGTGCTATGGTTTAAATACGGTTTCCACAAAAACTCATGTTGGGGCTTAGTCTGAGGTGTAATAGTACTGAGAGGTGATAGGGTCTTTAAGAAGTGATCAGATCTTTATGAGAGATTAATGTCTTTCTCAAGAGACTGAATTAGTTCTTGAGAATGAATTGTTATAAAACAGGAGAGCTCTTTCTTCCCTCTTTTCTCTCTGCAAACCTTGGCTAGCCCTTCTGCTTTTCTGCTGTGTATGGAGCAGCATGAAGCCCTTACCAGAAGCCAACCAGATGCTGGTAGCATGCTCTTAATCATGAGACAAAAGAGATCTCTGTTCCTTATAAATTATCCAGCCTTGGGTGTTAGGTTATAGGAACAGAAAACTAACTACAACAAAGGCTAAAGAGTTCAATCTTTAAAAGTTATATGTTTATGAATATTGAGATATTTGTTCACATTATAAGATAGTGCTATGGCCATATTTGGAAAAAGAGAGAAAGGGAAGAGTGAGGAAAAATAGGAGATATAGTACAAGAAAACTACATAGTAGGACCTCAGCAATACCCAAACAAAACCAAGAAATAGCAGCACCAGGATGTTGTTTAGAAAGTTTTAGGATTTAAGCCTAGAGGCATGTGCCTGTAATACAACTTCTCTGGAGGCTGAGGCAAAAGGATCACTTGATCCCAGGAATTCAAGGCCAGACTGGGCAATGTAGCAAGATCTTGTCTCTTAAAAATAAAGAAAGAAAAAGAAAAAGGAGAGTTTCAGAATGTGGAAGTAGTTGCCTCAGGAGTGAAAAATCAAGTGTAGGCATGACAAATGCTTCTTGGTATAAGATTTCTAGTACTTTTTTCTTTTTTGAGTTTTCTCATATATATTTACATTTCCCTCCTCTTTGGACAAAAAAAGATAAATAAATAAATAAATAAAGCAAGCATGTTGCCAACATTATGGGTAATATAAGGCCACATTTATAGTCACATCTATTATATACATTTTTAATATGCCATATACCAAGGTGTTAACAATGGTTATATATAAGAGATAGAATCATAATTTTTTTCTTATTTTTTCTATGATTTTGGAGATGGTTTGACTGTGTTTATGTTTTGGAGGCTTGGTCCACAGTGTGGCAACGTTGGGAGGTGGTATGAACCTTCAAGAGGTGGGACCTAGTGGGAGATTATTAGGTCATTTGGGGTACTGCCCTTAGAAAGGATTAAGGTAATTCTTGAGTTTCAAATTGTTATAAGAATAACCCTGACTCTAGCCGGGTATGGTGTTGCACACCTGTAATCCCAGCACTCAGGAGGCTGAGGCAGGAGGATCACTGCAAGTTCCAAACCATCCTGGGCTACAAAGTGAGCTCAAGGCCAGCCTAAACTGCATAGTGAGATCCTTTCTCAAAAAGACAAAAAAAAAAAAAAAAAAAAGAGAATAACCCTGACTCCTGGATCCCTTCCTGAAATGAGATCTCTTCTTCCCACATGCACCATCACTGTTATACCATCTGTTATGATGTTCTCACCAGAGGAACAGAAGCGAGTCCATGTTCATGGACTTCTAGAACTGTGAACCAAAGTAAACCTCTTTATAAATTCAGCCTGCCTTAGGTATTCAGTTATAGTAACTAAAAATGAACAATATATATGTACGTTTTATTCTATTTTTAATAAATTATGCTTAGCAGGGAACAGATATTGTTTCTATAAAAGATTCATAAAACACTTAAAATAAAAAAGAAAAGAAAGAAGGAAAAAAGAAGAAAATGAAAACAACATTGCATCTGGGTCCAGAAATCAGGGCCTGCCATTTTCTGCTCCTTTTGGTTGCTATTGTTGTTGTTGTTTGCTGTTATTAAGGCACATTTTTATCCTTTTGACACTCTGGACAGATTCCTCAATTTTAAAATAAGCCTATTGCCATCTCCTCTTCTGCTTTTGAGAGGTTATTACAATAGTTGTACAACCCATCCAGATGTGAAGCATGGTTATTAAATATTTCTAGGGGTGGTAAAAGGCATGAGAAGAACCTGCAGAATGAGAGAGACTTTGGACTTCCTACACCCTCCATGGCATCCCTGCCCCCCCTCCCTAGGGACGCGTGCTCACTAGTGAGCCCCCTCAGCCACCTCAGGGAATTCCCGCTAAAGCTCTTCCTGGGCCAGCTGGCCAGATGCAAGGCCTTTCCCTTGGGCCTCCTCCTGTTTCTTTACATTCAGGAGAAGCCTTGCTGAATCATGCCTATCCACCTAGCTCATTCAGAAACTTTTCAACTGCCAGGTACAATGATTCCCCCTCTGTTCCCACCTGGCCTATCTCTGGGGCATGCAGGCACATTAAACTTCCACACAGGCCCTAGAGAACCTCAAACTTGTGCTCCTCCTCAAACATCTACAAGGATAAGAGACCTTAATCCCGGGAATAATCCCCTTACAACCAGGTTGCTCTGAAAGAGCCAGGATTTGAAAGTCTGCCGGGAAGAAGTGAGAGTATTTAAAAATTAATCAACTTTCATCCAAAGCTTTGGAACTCAGGCAGTGCCCCTTAACCAAACTGTAAAACCTGAGCCACCCACCCATGCTCTGACTTGATCTTTACCATCAAAGCCATTTGCCCTACGTTTAAAACAAAGAAACACTATTTAAAAATCCCTGAACTAGGAGTTGCTGAAGGATCCAGTCTTGTTTCATCTCTGACTTTCAGTAGCCAGCAGTCTTGGTAAACCACTTCACCTCTTTGAGTCTGTTTTGTCTCCAAATGGAGATGATGATGCTGATTTCATGCTAAAGTAATGTTCCTCTCCTACAAGTATACTCCTAACTTCTGCCATCTTTGGTTCCTCTCAGGTTTGTTAGTCATTTATTTTGCCTCTGTCATCTATTTTGTTTCTTGCTTCCACTATCTTTGTGGCTCTCAATCTTTTTGCTCAGTTTCTAGAGCAGAAGGTCAAAATGCCCCTGAGCAAAACGACAGTGGAGCTGCCTTGGCCTCCTCAGTTCCCAAACTCTTCCCTCGTAGCACCCACCTTAGCCAGCTATCCTCCGCAAGCTTCCTAGAAACTCCAGCCACTACTAAACATGGAATGATAATACTGCAGACAACAAAGTTATTTAGAAATATTGTAGGCAGTCAGACAGGGCTGGGTCCTCGAGAGGTCAATGCAGAAGACAACTGTGGCTGGAGGCATGTTCAATGAAGGCTAGGCTTCAAGAAGAAGAGGAGCTACTTACTCACCCAGATACTTCCTGTAGGGATGAAGAGCAGTGATGGATATTCCAAATAGCCACCAAATACCTTGGATGGGGAACCCAAACTTCTTTATCCCACCCCTTCTAGGAGAGTCCTTGTCTGCCCCATGTGCCCTTGCTATGTGATTCATTTCCCAATTTGATCCCCATTTAATCAACATCACACAAGCAACTACAGTTGTTGTAATCTTATTGTTTGACCATAGTTTTGTGATCAACTCACACCCATCCTGTGAGTTTCCACTGGATCAACATTACCTACGCGACTATACTTGCAATCTTACCGATTGATTATAGTTCTGTTTCACCTGGAACTCACTTCACCTCGTAGCTCTGATCAATAAACACCCTTGAGAAGTGAGGGTCAGCGAGCAATTCACTTTCTGGGCCCCCTTATGTCCCTCTCAGACAGAAGCTTTCTTTCTCTCAATAAATTCTTCCTACTCTTAACCTCAATTGTTCTAGAATTCATTCCTGATTTTAGAGAACAGGAACTCGGCATTTCAGACATCTAGTAGATTGGGAGTTACATTTCCCTTATATTATTTGGGGGTCCTATATTAAATCCCCTATATCAACAAGATGCCCAGGATCATCCAGAGGGTCCTTCACAGAAGAACAGGATTGGGGGATGGGGAGCCTGGGGACTCCTCAGAGCTACTTTGATTCTTAAAACTTAACCTTCCAAAAAAATAAAATAAAATAAAATAAAGCTTAACCTTCAACCCATTTAAGCAACATTTAAAATTTTAGTTTATTCTTCAGTTTTTAAACTAAATTTAGAGATATTATCATTCTTTATAAATAAAGCAACTGTTAAAAATCACTTCTAAGGAGTCTTTTAATTAACACTTGATCTCATTTATAATTTAGAGTTATGAAACTCATTCAAATATTTTAAATCATGTTTATATATTTAACATTTATTTCTCTATATGAATTGTCTAAAAACTTCTTACAGCTCTAACAAATTAAATTATGAAAATTTAAAATTCTCTCAAGTATTCTGATACTGATTACAATTCTAGAATGTCTTAATTTAAAATCAGAAAACTAAATTGATTTCTTAATTACATATGTTAAACTGGTGTCAAAAAGATGATCATTACTCTAATGGACCAATTTTCTTTAAATATTACAAATGCTTAAAGTACCAGATGTGTACAAATTAACAAAAAACATGAGTGTGATTCTCTCTTAGGTACTTCTACATGGATTTCTAAATCTTCACAGGATTAAAAAATGTTCACTGTCTAAGAAAATAATGATGTCACCTCTGATAGTCCTGGGTTACTCTCTCGGTCAATTGGAGGTCTTCATCTAGATGGATTAGGTTTGCTAATAACGTCAGATCCCAGCCTCCATTCTGCTAAGCCTGTTTCTGAGGTGTCTTTTTCATAAACTGTGCCCCACAAATTTAGATGACATATTAGCTGACACTTTTTTCTCCTCCTTTACTCCCTGGTTAGTTTTAACTAATGTATTTGCTCTTTCCTTCTGTTTTGACTCTTACCTCACAGTTTTGTCTAAGTTTTCACATTTCCAAATTCATGCCCCTGGTGGGTGGAGGAAAGGAGGGAGAGGAGATATATAGTAGATAAAGAGTATTTGAATTTCGGTATATCTTTCCACATGGGCATGGTATCAGAAAAGACCAAGCAAAAAATGTACAGTTACAAGATAGCATAGAAGAAACAAAAATAGGTAGAAAAGAGACAAGGAAAATCATAATGTACTTTTTAAGAAAAACTGCAGTTTCAGGACACAAAGTTAAGTCTTTTTCTCCAGGAAGCGGGTGGTGGTGCAAAATCCTAAGGGTCTTAAAGACACAATAAACCTGTAAATTGGGCTGTGGGCCATACTTTTCATCTGTAAAAAGGACTTTTCACCTCTGAATGAGCCATCCCCTTTCACCTATAAAATGAGTCTTTCACCTGTAAATTGAGCCAGAGCTTTTCATAGATTCACAAATTCCACTCTAACCCAAAGACCAGACCCCATAAATATACCCAACTCCGGAACTTGAATGAGTTCCACTGTCTAAACACCTGCACTCCCTTGTTAGTGTAGTTTTTTCCTGTTAAATAAATCTTTTCTAGGCTTCCTACTGATAGATCCTGAAAATTCTTTTCCTGTGACAGGAGTTAGCAAACATATTCATGGTTGAGGTGAGCCAAAGTTCTTCATATTCACTTTGGGACACCTCCCCAGACCCTGTCCATGACAGTTTATCTTTTTTCCATAGTGGGGTCATCACAGTCACCTCTCATCTGCCTGACCTAAGATTCTCCTTGTAGAATCTTAAAGACTACCAGGGTGCAGGTATCCCAGGGATGGTTTCACCATGACTACGTCTGATTTTGCTCATGCTATCTCTCTCTCTCTCCTCTTCTCTCTCTCTCTCTCTGTCTCTGTCTCTGTCTCTCTCTCTCTCTCTCTCTCTCACACACACACACACCATACAGCTGATCCTCTGTGGCTCTGAACACTAGCTCAGAATCCTTCCCATCAGTTACCATGAGGCCATGCCCTTCCAAATGGAAATCCTTAAAATGGTTATACTAATTCTATAATAGCCTTCAGTTTTTGACAATAGAGTTACCTAGTATATTTCCTTTTTCATCTTCTTTACAGAGCTTGCACTTCAATATCAGATGGGTTTTTGTACAAAAGTAGTCAATTTGAAGGACAAATTTAGAACAGGTGATTTTGGGAATGGAGTTACTTAACAAAATAGATGAGGCGAGTCTCCTAATCAGACAACTGTAAAGCAATGAAAGATCAATGGACACTGAGTCAAAGATTATGGCTGTGTTCTGATTTCTGCTACAAACTATCACTTGGGCCTGACCTCTGTGAATATTGACCCCTTCACCTTTGACATCATTACCACAGCCACAGAAAGAATTACCAAGGTCATTTCCAAGATTAAGTTGAAAAGCACATGAAACACAAAGTCTTTTCTTCAGTATCCTCCAGAATCTGACATGCTCCTGGTTTTCCTCTTGCCTCACTGCCTGGTCCTATCTCCATCTCTTTGTAGGTTCCTCTCCTCTCCACATCCTCTAAACTTTGGGCTCAACCTTGGACTTCTACTTTCCATCTTTGCTTGCTCCCTTGGGAATCTCATCACATGGATTTTAATATCATTTATTTTACTAGAAAAAGATTCCTACATTCAAATTCCTAGTCTAGAACTGTGCCAAGTTCCAGACTTTCACCTGCCTACTCACCACCTTAGTCTGGGTGAAAAGTAAGCCCTCCCACTGTGCATTCTAAACATGCCCCCCTGCAGTTTTTTCCAGGCTCAGTTCATGGCATTTCCATCCTTCCAGTAGATCAGATCGAAAATCATGGGATCCTTTGTCACTCGTCTCTTTCATACCACTGGTCCATTCAACACGTCAGCTAATCCTTTGAGTTCTAGCTCCAAAAGATAATCCTGAATCAGGTGGTTTTCTGACACTAACTACTGCTACCACCCCAGGGCAAGCTGGCAATAAATCTCATCTGGCTTCTTGCTAAAGCTTCCTGTATTGTATTTTTAATGAATATGGTTTAGTCCTATGCACTTTACGTGGGTTAACCCATTACATAGTAACTCATTAATTCTCTGAAGGATTCTGAGGTATGTACATACCCATTTCACAGTCAAGGACTCAGCCTCCAAAGCCTGCATTTTCACTGAACTACTTCGTCTGTAATCCTTCTTCCGGGACATGTTCCAGTTGCTGGCTGACACCCATATCATATGGAGACACCATTAATTTATGTAACTAATTCCTTACTGACTCCTCTGGTCATTCCAGAGGTGGAAACTTAAGGTAAGGAATTCAACAGATATTATTGAGTGACAATGTGCTAGGTATTGGAGACACAGCAGTGAACAACCGAACTATGGACACAGAGCTCTACCCTCATGGAGCTTACATTCTTTGGTAAGTGTTTTTTATAACTGAAGTGTCACCAGAGGCCCAACTTGCCTAACAACTAATTGTTTTTCTCTCCTGAGGCAACCAGGCTCAGCTTCATTCATTAACTGACGGGTACATCTCTTGAGCAAGGCACTTGGCTAACTTCTGGGAGAGAAATGAAAATGAGATACAGACCTTGCTCTGGAGAGGTTGTACATTAACAAGCACCTGGGTATCACTAGGCAGCAGTACTTGTCAAACGTGTTTCCAGGTTTGTCCTGTGCCCATTTTATTTGCATACCTCTCATTAAACAGCTAAGCTCACCAAGGGGGAAGAACATTCATACGGTTTCCTTTTTCTCTTCCCACGAAGCCTCGAACAGTGTTTTGAATACAGTGGTTTTACAGTTTGTATTCTTTACTGAGTACCAAATTTTAGAAAGATGCCTCATAAACTACTCAGTCACAGATTTTATCCTCCATTTTTACGCCCTTAAAACCTTAAAACCATAGTTAGCACATCAGCAGAAGACAAAAGAACACAGAAGAAAACTAAGACTGTGTGAACTACCTGTTATCATTTTGAATATCTTAATTGCTCTTTTTCTGATTAGTTTGAATTATTTAGCCAGTAGGATGCAGGAACCCTGGTAATCTACAGAATGCTTACTTTAAAACCCAAATCTTTCTCTCTCTCTCTCTCTCTCTCTCACACACACACATACACACACACACAGATCCTTTCCATAACTTCCTATCATTCTTAAGAAAAATAGCCAGGCCCTTAAGGTCTCCAATGCACAAGACCCAAGTGGTCAGGCCCCATGGTGTGCCATGAGTCATCTTGCTTTCTGCATTCTAACCACAGAGCCTGCTTGTGACTTTCTAAACAGGCCTGTTCCATTCTGCTACAGGGCTTTTCATGTGCAGTTTCCTCTTCCTAGAAAGCAGCTTTTCTCTATCCTTCAGACTCAACTCCATCATTATTTCATAGGCAAGCTTCTCTACCCAGGTCCCAGACTCCACCCAGCAACATACCTTCCAATAGCATCAGTACCTCTCCTTGGGGTCCCTGCTCTTCTCTTCATTCATCCCAGTTGTAATTCCACTTGTATAAGTGAAACTATGCCACTAATATGTCTCTCCTCCACTAGCCTCTATACTTCATGATTGCAAAGATCTTTTCTTATTTTTCTCACCATTATACATCTAGAACCAAACGTAGTGCTAAAAATTTGAAAAAGAAGAAGAAAAAAGAAAAGTGCTCGTTCACTCAACATGTAAGGTGCACCTCCTAAGTGCCCAACACTTTTCTTTGTGCTAGGAACAAGTCAAAGTTCCTGCCTTCCTGGAGCTTGTATCTAGTTTTTGAGAAGAGATAATACACAAATAAACAAGATGACGAGAGAATTACAAGTGTTATGGAGAAAATACATCAGTAGGTGATAAGATGCGGCCACAGGGGAAGTGCAATGGTATTTCACACAGTGGTGAGGAAAAGCCTCTATCAGGAAGTGACACATGACAGACTCCCAAGTGCTCTGAAGGGGCACTGGACTTTCCATGCAAAAACAGATGCAGCCCCAGGTATATCAGAGCAACACAAAATGCTGCTAGGGGCTCTGGCTGCCATGGACCTCCTAAATCTCTTTTCCAGAAATATTCTTGTTTTGAGAAATTAATACAGCATAGAGTTTAATAAATTGTTTAAAATGATGAGCTTTCCCAGGAATCCACACCCACCCACTGAGATGGTCCTGGCTTCAGGACTCCCAGTCACACCCAGGTCCTGTCCTCTGACCTTCCTGTTCTAGGAGGTCCACAGCTGAATTTCCATTTGGATGGAATCTGCTCATCAGGAAATGCTCATTTCCTCCTCCCTTTGGCTCACACTCTCAGCCTGGAACCTTCCCACACAATTTCCTTGGCACACTCCTCCTTCGCACTCCCTCCTGTCTGGCTGTGCTTGCAGTAAGTTCCACCCAATTAAAAACTACCTGCAATAAATGACAAGAGCAGCAGATTCCTGCCCAGTGGCATTCCTGCTCGTTTGGGCACATACTCAAGCAGGCCCTGTCTAAACAACTGGTGGCTGCTCCCTTGGCACAGGCACTCTTGCCAACTCTTTCCCATTCTTAATGCATTAGTTTCTGTCTTCACTTAATGGACTTAGAAATAGTTCACTGGCTAGCTTTATTTTTGCTTCATCCCCATCAGATTCTAAGCTACTGTTAACTTAAAGCTTCTTCTTCTCTTCTCTCCTTTTTCTTTTTTCTTTCCTTTGCATTCTCCCCTCTCTCTTCACTGCCTCCTATTGATCTGAGTGTCCTAAGACCACAGAGCCAAATCTGCAAGGCGCCGGTACCAACTCTCCCCTCGTCAATAAGAGGAACAATGTTAGTACCTACTTTGTTGGATACTAGGAAGGTCAAAGAATGAATATACAAGTACTTAGAACTGTCACTGTTTACAGAAGGCCTTCACGTGAATCTATTGAATGAATGAAATGTAGACTCTTACTGTTGTCCCTGGGATCTGAGAGCCCTTTGTGCCCTTTCTTAGGTAGTAAGTGGCTGTATTCTCTGAGGATTTTATTTGAAGAGATAAATTATCCTTTGGCTGAAACGCCTCCCTACCAAGCTTAAAATCCCATCAGCCAGCATCTTTACTTAAAAGAGTTCATGAAGAGGAGGGGGAACATTGCAGTAGTTATTCTGAGACTTTTGGGGTTTATCGGATTAAGGCTGGGGATATACTCAATGGAAGAATAATTGCTTAACAAGCATAAGGCCCTGGGTTTAATCCCCAGCAAGAAAAAAGGAGTTTGTCAGATTCACTACAAATATGATATGAAGTACAATGGAAAAGAGAGAGAGATATCAGCTTGTTGAGAAGACAAGGCCAAAGAGGGGACACTCTGAGAAAGGAAGGCATCAGGTGGGCACTGGGCTCTCAAGGCAACAAAAACTGGGGCGAGGTGGAAAGGGTCTAGGGTGGGGAGATACAAGGACAAAACTCATCTAAGTTGCTGGAACAAAATCCATTCCTAAAACAACTGGGAAAGGATTTAAAATGTCACAAGAAAGAGGTCACAAAATCCTTTAGCCTGGGGGAAATATTACACATGATAGTTTGTCACCTAGGTTATCTTGATCAAGCACAACATATTTCTGCCATAAAGATAATAACTAGTCCCAGTTATTTTTCTGCTTAACACAAGTCTGACTTAGAAGATAAAAGTGA
>RJWM01021552.1:0-35145 GCA_004363535.1 Dasyprocta punctata
TAAAAAAAAAAAAAAAAAAGAAGAAGAACTGCAGGTGAGAGGTGCACCTCTATTACCAGAATGATACTGTTCTGCAAACAATGGCCAGGAACCTACAATATATAGTGATTCCCTATTCCCCCACAATAGTGACTTCAAAGTGGTCGACAATTGTAGCATTGAGACAGGGAAGGTTCTCCATCTTAGTTTTCTTCTCTGTTCATTTAGAACAGAGAAGAGGAACTAACCATAGACTGTTTTGTGTGCTTCAGCAAAGAAACGAAATGTACATTTTGTATCAATCAGTTTGTTATGGGTCAATAATTTTTACTTGTATTTGGTTATGTGCCCTAATGTAAGGAAGCACCCTACAGGTAGTTGTGTGCTTCCCTGATAATTGCCACTGGAAGCAGAGTATCTCAATATCCTGAATTACTCTCCTCTTCAAATTGTTGCCTGGAATACAGTATGAGTGGTGCTTTCAAGTTCGCTACAAGAGTGAACAGATGGATAAATAGCATTGTGCTTTATCACTGTGGAATCTTTCCCAGCCAACTCAAGTTCAAGAGAAGTCTCCATGAACAAAGCCATCATTTGTAAAGAGTTTAGGTGTGTGCTCTACAGAGGAAATAGAGGTAATGTTCTCGTTTATTGGTTTTTACTGCTAAGATGCAGTTTGTGGATAAAAGGTTTTGCAGCATGGGTGAAAAGAGCGAGCCTGTAACTCATTATGTGTTTCATCAAACTGCAGCTGACAAATGCACCACCACTACCAGAAAGATATTGTTCTACAAACAGAGGCCAGTAACATACAATATATGGTGATTCCCTATTCCCTCATCGTAGTAAATGAAAGCTGATGTACATTTGTAGCATTGTGATGGGGAAGTTTCCCCAGCTTAGTTTTCTGTCCTATATGTTCAGAACAGACAACAGAAACTAACTGTAGACTTTAGTTTGTGAGTTTTTGCAAAAAAACGAGACGTGTATTTTGTGTCTCTCAGTTTGCTATGGGTAAAGAGAATTTACATACATATGCTTATGTACCCTAATGTAAGGAAACACCCTGCAGCTAGTTGTGTGTTTCCTTGATAATAGCCCCAGGGAGTGGAACAACTCATTGTTCTGAATGGCCCTGCTGTTCAAATTGAGGGCTGGAATGCTGTATGAGTGCTGTATTCATGTTCCCCATAAGAATTAACAGATGGATGAATAGCATAGTGCCATATCACCATGTAAGTTGCCCCAGCTAAGTCAAATCCAGGAATAGAGGAGAGAAATATACAAGATATTCTGATTAACCTATTCCCCCATTATACAGAAAGGAAGGTGTTATAGAGTTGTAGCAGAGAGACAGGGAACTTTCCCCAGGTTAGTTTTATGTGCTTTATGTTTAGAACAGAGAAAACTTAACCATAGACTTTGGTTTGTGAGCATCTGTAAGAATCAGAATTGCCCATGCTGTCTCACTCAGTTTCCTGTGCTAAAGGCAGTTTTCATATATGTTTACTTACCCTAATATAAGGAAACACCCTGCAGTAGTTGTGTTTCCCTGATAATAGCACTAGGGAGCAGAGTACCTCAATGTCCTGAATGACCCTGAATTACGAATTGAGGCCTGGAATGCACCACGTGTTGTGTTAGAGTTTCCTGTAAGAATGAATAGATTGACAAATACCATTGTGTCATATTGCTGTAAAAATGACCCATCTATGTCAACTTCAGGAGAAGTATAAGTGAGCAAAGCCACTATTTCTGAAGACTTTGCATTGTGGGCTTCTAAACAGAACTGAAATATATGGATCTCATTTCTCATTTCCTGCTGCTAACATGCAGTCTGTGAATAAAAGGCATTTATTTGCAGCACCGGCGAAAAGCAATTCCCTGCAATTTGTTGCATGTTACATTGAGAAAAAATGCAGTGGAGAAGCACACCTCCACTACCAGAATGACATTGCTCTACAAAAGAGGTCAGGACCTTACAATATATTGTGCTTCCCAATTCCCCCTTAGTTGTGTACAGAAGGCAATATACAGTTGTAGCATTGCAGGATTGGAGTATCCCCACCTCAGTTTTCTTTGCTACATATTCAGAAAAGAGAATGGAAATTAAACTTTTTCTTTGGATTGATAGCTTTTATTAGGAAGTGTAATGCCCACGTTATGTTAATCAGTTTGCAATGGTAAAGGCAGTTTGCATATATATGCTTATGTACCCTAGTATATGGAAACACCCTACAGCTAGGTGTGCATTTCCCTTATAATGGCAAGGGGAATGAAGTATCTCAATGTCCTGAATGACCCTGCTATGTGAATTGAGACCTTGAATGCAGTATGCGTGTTACATTAGTGTTCCCCATAAGAGTTAACAGATGGATAAATAACGTTTTGGTACATCATGAAGGAAGGTGCCCAACTAAGTCAAGTTCTGGAAAAGTCTAAGTGAGCAATGTCATCATTTTTGGAGAATTTGGGCTGTGTGCTTCTATGCAAAACTGAGAAATATGGGTCTTATTTTTCAATTTTTCCTTCTAAGGTGCAGTTAATGAATAAAAAGCTTTTGCAGCACTGGTGAAAATAAAGAGCCTACCACTCATCATGTGTTTCATTAAGAAGAGCTGCTGTTGAGAAGTACTACTCAACTAACAGAATCATACTGCTCTACAGAGGCCACGAACACGCAATACATTGTGATTCTCAATTCCCCATTAGTAGTGAATGGAAGGCAATATACAGTTGTCGGATTGTGGTGGTGAGATTTCCCAGCTTAGTTTTGTTTGGAATATGTTCAGAACAGAGAATAGAAATCAATCACATTCTTTGGTTTTTGAGTATCTTCGAGGAACTGAGATGCCAAATGTGGGTCACTCAGTTTGCTATGGTAAATGAGGTTTGCATATGTATGCTTATGGACCCTAATGAAAGGAAAACACCCTGCTGCTAGTTGTTTGTTTCCATACTAAGAGGCCCAGGGAGTGGAGTACCTAAATGTCCTGAGTTAACTTTCTCTATGAATTGAGGCCTGCAATGCAGTATGAGTGGTGTGTTAGAGTTCCCTAGAACAATGAAAAGATGGGTATATACCACTGGATCTTATAGAAATGGAAGTTGTCCAAGCTGAGTCAAGTTCAGGAGAAGTCTAAGTGAGCAAAGCCATCATTTTTTTAAGACTTTGGAGTGTGGGTTTCAAAACAGAACTGAGATATATAGCCCTTATTCTTTGAATTTTGCTGCTAAGATGCAATTTGTGAATAAAATGCTTTTGCATCACTGGTGAAAAGAACTTGCAACTCGTTGTGTGTTTCCTTAAGAAGAACAGCAGTGGAGATATGCACCACCATTACCAGAATATTACTGCTCTGCAAACAGAGGACAGGAACCTACAATATACAGTGATTTCCAATTGTCCCATAGTGGTGAAAGCAAGGCAATATACAGTTGTAGCAGTGAGACAGGGAAGTTACCCCAACTGAGTTTTCTTCAATATACATTCAGAACAGAGAACAAAACCTAACTGTATACTTTGGATTGTGAGTGTTTACAAGGAACTGAGATGCCAAATTTGTGTCACTCAGTTTGCTAAGGTAAAGGTAGTTTGAATATGTATGCATATGTTCCTTAATGTAAGAAAACACCCTGAAGCTAGTTGTGTATTTCCCTGATAATAGCTCCAGGGAATGGAGTACCTCAATGTCCTGAATGACCCTGCTTTACGAATTGAGACCAGGAAAGCAGTATGAGTGGTAACTTAGAGATCCTCATAAGAATGAAATGATAGATAAATCATATTCTGCCATTTCTCCATGGATGGCACCCCAGCTAAGTGAAGATATAGAGAAAACTAAGTGAGAAAAGCCTTCATTGTGAAGAATTTGGGGTGTGTGAGTGTACAAAGAACTGAGAGGTACAGGTCTCATTTCTCAGTTTTTGCAGTCAAGATGCAATTTGTGAACAAAAGTCTTTTGCAGCAGTGGCGAAAAGAGGACATCTGCAACTCATCATGTGTTTCATTAAGAAGAGATGAGAAGAGCACCTCCACTACCAGAATGATACTGTTCTACAAACTGTGGCCAGGAACTTACAATATATGGTCATTCCTTATTCCCACATAGTAGTGACTGGAGGGTGATGTGCAGTTGTAGCACTGAGACAGGGAAATTTTCTCAGCTTAGTTTTCTGTGCTATACATTCAGAACAGAGAACAGAAACTAACCATAACCTTTGGTTTGTGAGCAGCTACAAGGAACTGAAATGTCCACATTGGGTCACTCAGTTTGTTATGGTGTATTGGGTGATATGCTATGTACCCCCAAGTCCTCATACTTTTGATGGGGCTGCTTGTGTTCAGTTTGTTGTCTAGTGCTGGGATTAGCAATGTGAACGCTGCCCACGCCCAGGGGTGGAGCTGAGATACAGTGTAAGGGAAGGCAGGTCTTACTCTTCTGCTTCCGCTTCTGCCTCTCTCTCTCTTGCCAGCGCACCTTGCGGCTTGCAGGCACCATGAACTGTAGCCCCGCCACCCCATGCTGACTTGGAGCCAACTAATGGACTGAAACTCCCGAGAAACTTTAAGAATAAACCTTTCCTTCCCTAATTTTGGGCATCAGGTATTTTGTCTCGGCAATGAGCGAAAAGTAACCAAGACATATGGTTAAGGCAGTTTGCATATATATGCTTAAGTATCATAATATAAGGAAACCTCATACACTCATTGTGTGTTTCCCTGATAATAGCACCAGGGAGTGTAGGTCTTAAATGCACTGAATGATCCCACTCTAGGAATTGAGAACTGGAATTTCCTTGGTGTGATGTGTTACAGTCACCCATAAGAATGAAGAGATGAATAAATAGCATTTGTCATATCGCCATGGAATATGTCCTATCTAAGTCAAGTTCAAGAGAAGATTAAGAGCAAAGCCATCAATTGTGAAGACTTGCAGGTGTGTGCTTCCACACAGACCTGAGATATATGCATTTCATTTTTTGGTTTTTGCTGCTAAGATGCGGTTTGTGAATAAAAGGCTTTTGTAGTACTGGTCAAAAGAAAGAGCCTGCAACTCATTTTGTGCTTCATGGGGAAGAACTGCAACTGAGAAGTGAACCTCCACTACAACAATGATACTGTTCTGCAAACAAAGGCTAGGAACCTACAATATATGTTGATTCTCTATTCCCCCACAGTAGTGAATAGATTTTGATATACGCTTGTAACACTGAGATAGAAAAGTTTCCCCAGGTTAGTTTTCTGTTTTATCCATTCAAAACAGAGGACAAAAACTAATTTTAGACTTTGGTTTGTGAGCATTTACAAGGAACTGAAATGCCCAAGTTGTGTCACTCCATTTGCTATGGTTAAGGCAGCTTGTGTAAATGTACTTATGCACCATAATATTAGGAAACACTCTGCAGTTCTTGTGTGATTCACTATCCTTCCATAATAGTGAATGGAGGGTGATGCAGTTGCAGCACTGAGACAGGCAAGTTAACGCAGCTTAGTTTGGTTTGCTATGTGTTCAGAACGTTGGACAGAAACTAACCATAAACTTTGGTTTGTGAGCATCTACAAGAAACTGAAATGCCCATATTGTGTCACTCAGTTTGCTATGCTTAAGGCAGTTTGCATATTCATGCTTATGTACCCTAATATAAGGAAACACCATGCAGTAGTTTTGAGATCCCTGATAATAACACCTGGGGGCAGAATACCTCAATGTCCTGAATTGCTCTGCTCTAGAAATTGATACCTGGAATGCACTGTGCATGGTGTGTTAGAGTTCCCCATAAAAATGAACAGATGGATAAACAGCATTGTGCCATATTACCATGGAAGGTGCCCCATTTAAGTCAAGTTCAGGAGAAGTCTAAGTGAGCAAAGCCATCATTGTTGAAAACTATGGGGTGCACAGTTCTACACAGAACAAAGATGCATGTGTTGAATTATTAGGCTTTTGCTGCTAAGATGCTGTTTTTGAATAACACTCTTTTGCAGAAGTGATGAAAAGAAAGTGCCTGCAACTCGTTGTGTGTTTCATTAAGAAGAACTGCAGGTGAGAAGTGAACCTCCACTACCAGAATGACACTGTTCTTCAAACAGATGCCAGGAACATACAATATATGTTGATTCCCTATTCCCTTATATTAGTGAATGGAAGGTGATGCACATTTTTATCACTGAGATTGGAAATTTTCCCCAGCCTAGATTTTTCACTATACATTCAGGACACAGTACAGAAATAAACCCCAGTCTTCAGTTTCTGAGCATTTACAAGGAACTGAAATACCCATGATGTGTCACTCAGTTTGCCATGGTTAAGGCAGTTTAGATATATATGCTTATGTATCCTAATATAAGGAAACACCCTGCAATAGTTGTGTGTTTCAATGATAATAGCACAAGAAGCACAGTACCTCAATGTCCAGAATGAACCTGTTCTACAAATGGAGGCCTGGAATGCAGTATGCGTGGTGCATTAGAGATCCCCATAAGAATGGATAGATGGATACATACCACTGTGCCAAATTATCATTGAAACTACCTAAATTAAGTCAAAATTAGAATTCTAAGTGGGCAAAACCATCATTTTTGAAGATTTCAGTGTGTGTGCATCTATACAGAACTGAGATATATGGGTTTCATTTATCGGTTTTTGCTGCTAAGATTCACGTTGCAATTAAAAAGCTTTTGCAATACTGGTGAAAAGAAAGAACCTGCAACACGTTTCATGTTTCATTAAGAAGAACTCCAGTGGAGAAATGCACGCCCACTACCAGAATGATACTGTTCTACAAAGGGGGGCCAGGAACCCACAATATATGGTGATTCCCAACTCCCCCAGAGTAGTGAATGGAAGACAATATACTGTTGTAACACTGCAACAGGGAAGTTTCTCCAACTTATTTTCCTTTGCTATACATTCAGAACAAAGAACAAAAACTAACCATACTTTTTTTTTTTTTTTTTTTTGCAGCACTGGGGATTGAACTCACAACCTCACACCTGCCAGGGCAGGTGCTTAAGCCACTGAGCCAAACTCCCAGCCCTGGTTTTTTTGAGGCAGGGTCACACTATGTAGCTCAGGCCAGCCTTGCACTCGCGTTGTAGCTCAAGCTGGCCTTGAACTCACAACGCTCCTCCTACTCAGCCTCCCGAGTGCTGGGATAATCATACATTTTTGTTGGTGAGCTTCTGCAAGGAACTGAGATGACCACTTCGTGTCACTCAGTTTGTTATGGTAAAAGAAGTATGCATATATATGGTTATGTTCCTTAATGAAAGAAAAAACCATGCCCCTCGTTGTGTGTTTCTATGATAATAGCCCCAGGGAACAGAGTACATCAATGTCCTGAATGACCCTGATGTAGGAATTGAGGCCTGGAATGCAGTAGGGGTGTTGTGTTAGAGATCCTCATAAAAGTGAATAGATGGATAAATAGCATTGTGCCATATAACCATGGAAGTTGTCCTATCTAAGTCAAGTTCAGAAGAAGTCTAAGTGTACAAAGCAATCATTTGTGAAGACTTTTGGTTGTGTGCCTATACACAAAGTTGAGATACAGCAGTCTCTTTTCTTGGTTTTTGCTGCTAAGATGCAGTTTGAGAATAAAATGCCTTTGCAGCACTGGTGAATAGAAAGACCCTGCAACTCGTTGTGTGTTTCTTTAAGAAGAACCACAGTGGAGAAATACTCCTCAACTATGAGAATGATACTGTTGTGGAAACAGGCCAGAAACCTACAATATATGGTGATTCCTATTCCCCCCACTGCAGTTTATGGAAGACGATATACAGTTGCAAGAGTGCAGCAGGGAAGTTTCCCAAGCTTTGCTTTCTTCATTATATGTTCAGAACAGAGAAGACAAATGAATCATATACTGTGGTTTGTAAGCTTATACAAGGAACTGAGATGCCCACTCAGTTTGCTAAGGTGAAGGCAGTTTTCATAAGTATGCTTATGTACCCTAAATATAGGGACACACTCTGCAGCTATTTGTATGTTTCCCTGGTACTAGCCCATACAGCAGAGTACTTTAATGTCCAGAATGACCCTGCTGTAAGAATTGAGGCCTGGAATGAAGTATTAGTTCTGCATTACAGATCACCATAAGAATGAATAGATGGATAAATAGCAATGTGCCATATCACCATGGAAGGTGTCCAAGCTAAGACTAGTTCAGGAGAAGTCTAAGTAAGCAAAGCCATCATTTGTGAAAACTCTGGGGTGTGTGCTTCTACACAGAACTGAGATATTCAGGTCTCATTTCTTAGTTTTTGCTGCTAAGGTGCAGTTTGCAAATAAAAGGCATTTACAGCACGGGCGAAAAGAAAGAGCCTGCAATTCGTTGTGTATTTCTTTAAGAAGAACTGCAGTGGAGAAGTGCACTTGTACTACAAGAGTGATACTGTTCTACAAAGAGAGGCTACGAACCTACAATATGTTATATATAGATTAACATATATATAGAGATAGATATACTTATGTATCTAGGTTTTTATTGTAATATATCTCTATATAGATCTGTACATATATAGATTTATCTATATATACCTATATATATACATACCATTACATCTTACACTAACAAAATCATGTAAATGGTCTATATTTCCATAAAGAAAAAGCGAATAAAGAAAATGTGGTATCTATACCTCATGGAGTGTCTAGTATAAACAAAGACAATTTCGAATTATTTTTAGAAAAATGAATGCACCTTCAGACCATGTTAAGTGAAATAAATCAAACATATGAGCTTCAATATCACACGGTTTCCCTTCTAAGTGTAACACAAAGTATATATAATTTAAATAGCAATATAAAAGGCAAATGATAGGAAACAGCTAATTTTTTTTGCAAAACAAAGAAGAAGACAAATAGATGATGGGAGGGGGGAGGAAGAAGAAAGGAAATGGAAGAACATAATCATTATGTTTTATAAATACATACTCATAAAAATCCATGAACATAATTGTTATGTTTTATAAATACATACTCATAAAAATTTAAAACAAAATAAAATTTGATTTGCATAAAATATTCTAAATGTCGAGGAATTGTTAAATTATTCATACCTTCCTTCTGAAATTTCATAATCCTTTTTCAAAGTATAGGAGACTTAAAGTAAAAAATGTTTTTATGGAATGCTTTTTAGTGATACAATTTAAATCACTTAAAGAGTGTTTAGGTGTGATCATTCATTAAAAAAAATCCCAGTATGTTATTTACTTTATGTTTTGCTGTATTCAATATCATAGGTACATAAATCAAAAGAATGGTTGAATATTGTATCAAAAATATAAAAAAAGAATAGGACAATTTTATGCTATTTAAAATGATTAAAATCTTACTGTGTGCTTACAAAGTGATAAGCAATCTAAGTATTTTATACATATTTAGTCAATTGTTTCTCAAAACAAATTTAGAAGATGAATATTAATATTGTCATTAGTAGATAAAGTTAGGGATGGGTAGTTTAAATGTCTGGTTTGAGAACACAGAGAATGTAGTAGATTGAGGATAGGAACTCCAAAGGAGGAGTTCAGGACTCCCTAGCCTAACCCCTTAATATTGTAAATGAAATGATACACATCAGGTACCTCGAATCATATACAAGAGGATACATTATTCAGACTACTGGGAAAAGACCAATTGTAGACACTGATCTCTGGGCTGTGGGCAAAAGGATAAGCAATTACAAAAGAAGAGCAGGAGCTGTTATAGTCCAAAGGATAATTTAGCCTAAACAACTGAGTGTTGAAATTAAACTTCTTTTTTTAGTACTGAGAACTGAAACCAGGATGTTCATTTGGAGCTACATCAACAGGCACAAGGCCCCGTTCTTTTATATGCTTTCACTTTGGGACAGTGTTTTGTTAAGTTGCTAAATTGTCCAGCTAGATTGAAACATTGTTATCCTCTTTCCTTAGCTTCCCAGAGTGCTAGAATTACAATAACAGATACAATATATGTCATTCATATTGTAGAACAAGAACAAATGAACCACAGGTTCTGGAAAGAAGGATTCTTGATAGGACTCCTTCCAAGCTGAACTATGTCAATTATTTATGTAATTTTAACATTTGTTTAACTAGAGTTTATAACTGGAGTGTGCTAAAAATAATTGTACTTTAGAGGTGTTTTGATTAAGTGTAATAAAGAATAGTGATTATTAAAATTTTGAATTAACAACAATCGTTCACACCTATGCTAATAGTATTTACTCATGCAAATAAAAGCATTTTCAAAAACAAAATGCCAAATCACATATTTCAAATTATTTCCAACAGTTCATCTTTTTACGTGCAAGTGTTAGTGTGACTACTTAAATTAGTTAAATAAAATTTAACAATTTTCTCAAATTTATACTAATTTATATTATTCATATCACAATTTTATATTAACAAAATGGAATAAAATGAACTTACATAATTTTGCAAAACTAATTTCATGTAAGTTATAGTTAGAATTATGCACAGTTTATTGTAATAAATAAACTTCACATAGTTTTAAAGGAGTTTGTATGTTGAAACACGTTTTTAAAAAAGACTTGGCATCGAGAGGGTCTGAACTCCTCACAGCCAGATGCAAGGTCCTGGTGGTGCCATGCTCCAGGGTGTACTCTGCCTAGCTGCCTGGGTCCTGGAGATTCTGACCTGCACTCAGTAAGTGGAGGGTCCAGCAACACACTCTGGGAGTGCACCCTTACTATCTGCACAGAGGATAGAGCTCTACCCAGTCCAGCTCTCAGCATGATCCATCAGGAGAATGCCCAGCTAGCCTTGCAGGACACAGAGATACTGAGCCCAGACAGGCCCAGAACCCCAGAGCTGCTCATCGGGGAGTGGACAGTGTAGCTGCAGGGCCTTAGAGAACTTGACCTCTGCCCATTAGAGCACAAGGCATGAGCTCCTTTGTTCAGTAGTGTGGCTGAACTGCAAGTCCTAGAGGTTGCAAACCTCACCCAACCAGGAGCAAGTCCCCAGCACTATATGCATGGGACTTACCTGGGCTTGCCCCATGCTCCAGAGGCTCTGAACTGCTCACAGCCAGACACAAGGTCTTGGTGGTGCCACACTCCAAGATTTGCTCCAGCTAGCCACCTAGGTCCCAGAGATTCCAAACACCACACAGCCAGGCTGAAGGTCCAGTGACACACCCCAGGGGTGCATCTCTGCTAGCCACCTGGCTGGTGGGGGTTCTGAAGACTACACAGCCAGGTTCTAGGCCCTGGCAACAAGCTCCAAGGGTGTGACCCTGCTAGCTACAGGAGGATACAAACTGTCCAGCCCAGCGTTCCAGAGCAACCCAACAAAGTACATCAGGGAAACATGTGGCCAGCCTCACAGACCATAGAACACAAGGGTCCAGTGCCATAATCTGGGGGTATGCCCCAGCTAGCCATGGGGATATTGGAAGATTGAAGCTCTACCCAGCACAGTGTTCCAGTACAATTCATTGAGAGGCTGCATGCCCAGCCACACAGGTCCCAGAAGAAAATGACAAAATGAAAGAGCAAGAGGCAGTCTCAATCCTCCAGCCCACTGAGAACAAACCCAAGAGATACTAAAATTGAAGACACTGGGAGTCACACAACTGAACTTTCTAAAATGATAGCAAATGAAGTAAGGAACAACACCATGAAGCTACAGAGAAACCCAAATCAGAAATAATCTCTCAACTAAAACATGAAATGACAATCATTATGAAAGAAATGCTGTGTGTGTCTAAAGAAGATCATGGTGAAAAAACAGAAGACCATAAGAAAATGATAGAAACTTTGAATGAACAATATAAGACAAAAACAGAATGCATGAAACAGATTCAAAGGGAAATTCAGGAAATGAAAAATTCCATGGAAAGTTGGCAAAACCGCTTGAATGATGTTGAAGATAGAATCTCAGACCTTGAAGACAGCATGGAAGTTTACAATCATGAAAGAAAAGATCTTTTAAAAATAACAAGGAACTAGGAAGCAACAATTCAACAGCTGCAAGACGATGCCAAGAGAAATAACATAAGAATAATATGCATCAATGAAAAAGCAGGGGTCAATACTAATGACCTGTGAAGACTATTTGCAGAAATAATAGCAGAAAAATTTCCAAACATGGGAAGAGAATCTGATATACAGGTAAGTGAGGCACACAGAATCTCAATTAACCATAACGAAAATAAATCTTCACCCAGACATATAATAATTGGGATATAAGAAATACAGCAAAAGAATAAAATGTTAAAAGCTGTCAGAGACAAGAAACAGATCACTTATGAAGGAAAGACTATCAGAATCATGGCAGACTTCTGAACATAAATCTTTAAGTTAAGAAGAACTTGGAGTGAAGTATTTCAAATCCTGAAAGAAAACAACTTTCAACCCAGAGTGATGTATCCTGCAAATCTATCTTTAAAAATTGATGGAGAAATAAGATACCTCCATGTCAAACAACAGTTGAAGAAATTTATGACCACCAAACCAACACTACAAAGAGTACTGAAAGACACTCTAGAAAGAGACAAAGATAGCTACAATCTTAAGAACAACAACCAAAGAAAACCACTAAGCAGGGCAAACAATTAAACAGAAAATGTAGAAAACCAACAACAGAAAGGTATCACGACAGGGATGAGCCAGCACATATCAGTTATATCAATCAATGTAAATGGTCTCAACTCACCAATAAAAGAAACGGCCTGGCAGAGTGTGTTAAGAAACAAAATGCAACAATATGCTGTGTACAACAACACATTTCCCTCAAAAGGGAACTCACAGACTAAAAATCAAAGGCTGGAAAACAATACTCCATGCAACAGGAACCCAGAAAAAAGCAGGGGTAGCTATTATTTTTGCAGACAATGTAAATTTCAAACTGAGAATAATCAAAAGAGATAAAGAAGGTCACTACATACCTGCCAGGCAAAAACTTCAAGAGGAACACATTACTATCATAAATCTATATGCACCAAATATGGGAGCACCAAACTACATAAGACAATTCTTAATAGACATGAAAAACCAAATAAACAATAATACAGTTATAACAGGGGACCTTAACACCCCACTGTCGCAGAGAGACAGATCAGCCAAACAAAAAATCAGCAAAGAAATAGAACTGAATCAAACTTGTAAACAAATAGTAGATGTGTACTGAGTGCTATACTCATCAGCATCAGAATACACATTCTTCTCAGCTACACATGGGTCATTCTCTAAAATACATCATATACTGGTCCACAGAACATGCTTAAGTAAATGCAAAGGTATGGAAATAACTCCATGAAGATTATCTGACCAGAGCGCAATAAAATTGGAAACAAATGACAAAAACCCAAGAGCCCCATAAACACATGGGATTTAAATAATATTCTCCTAAACAATCAATGGGTCACAGAAGAAATTAAAGAAGAAATTAAACAATATCTACAATTGAATGAAAATGCAAATACAAATTACTGGAACCTGTGGGACACAAAGCAGTCCTCAGAGGGAAATTTACAGTACTAAGCTCCCACATCAGAAAAATGGAAAGAGCACACATAACCTAATGATGCACCTCAAACTTCTAGAAAAAGAAGAGCAAGTCAAGTCCAAAGCCCAAAGAAGGGAGGAAGTTATTAAGATCAGGGCAGAAATTAATGCAACTGAAACTAAGAAAACATTACAAAGATTTAATGAATTGAAGAGTTGGTTCTTTGGAAATTGATAAACCCCAAGCCAACCTAATCAAAAACAGGAAAGAATGAACTCAGATTCATTCAGTAAGAAATGAAAAGCGTTAAATCAATACAGACCCTGTAGAAATACAGCAGACCATCAATACCTACTTTGAAAACCTTTACCTACATAGATTCGATAACACAGAAGAAATGCACAGATTCCTAGAAACCTGTGAATTACCAAAGTTGACTCAAGGAGGTGTAAAACTGCTGAATAACCCAATTTCAGCTAATGAAATTGAAAATGTAATTAGAACCTTACTGACAAAGAAAAGCCCAGGTCCTGATGGATTCCCTGTTGAATTCTACAAGAGATTTAGGGGAGACTTAATGCCAACACTCCTCAAACTCTGCAATGAAATTGAAAGGGAAACAAGTCTCCCTATCTCATTCTTGGAAGTAAGTATTACCCTAATACTAAAACCGGAGAAAGACCCAACCAAAAAAGAAAATTACATGTTGGAGACCACTATGCAGCAGCTCTGAGCAGGATTTAAAATTAACTAATTGTCTTTCTGTTTATCTGTGAGCCTGTCGAAGGCCTAGGCCCCTTGCCTGGTGATGGGAGCTGATTCATTGTAATTGAACCTCTATGAATCACTGGTCCTGACGGAGGTCTGTAGTGACCTGTGATGTCAGAGATACCCCAAAAGGCAAGATAAGGTCACTGCCAACGATGCCTGGCTCAGACTCAAGCAAACAGATAGAGACTGCAGCTGCAGTCCTGTTTCCACCATAAATGTCATCACAGAGATAAGACAGTTCTCCTTAATTGGCACAATTTACTACTTGGAGAAGTATTTAAGTGTATCCCAAGGTGCTGCTCAATTCCCATGCTTTCCTCAGTATCCCCTCTTTATCTGCTTTGATAATAAATACGGGCAACAGAGAAAGGCTCTTTCTCTTAGCCCTCATGATAGTTGCAGAGTCAAACTATCATTTTAGGGCTCCTCCTGGAGCCCTAAAATCATACCACTTGTCTCATTTATTTAAGCCTTCACTGTACACTCATTTGGAAGATTGTGGCTCTAGGCCGGTTTCCCAATAATTACAGGCCAATCTCCCTAATGAACATAGATGCAAAACTCCTCAATAAAATACTGGCAAACAGAATACAGCAAGTTGTCAGGAAGATTATGCACCATGATCAAGTGTGATTCATCCCAGGAGTGCAGGGATGGTTCAACACATGCAAATCAATAGAAGTAATACACCATATCACACGGCCAAGTACAAGAATCACATGGTATTCGCAATAGATGCAGAAAAAGCTTTCAACAAAATCCAACACTCATTCACCATAAAAACCATACAGAAAATCAGAATAGATGGTCTCTACCTCAACATGAGTAAAGCCATATATCATAAACCAACAGCCAACATCTTACTAACTGGACAAAAACTGAAAACTTTCAACCTAAAGTCAGGAACAAGACAAGCATTTCCATTATAACCACTGCTATTCAATATAGTTCTGGAAATATTAGCCAGAGCAATTAGACAAGAGAAAGAAAGGGAATCAGGATAGGAAAGGAAGAAGCAAAATTATCACTCTTTACAGATAATATGATACTCTACACAGAAGACCCCCACAATCAATTGAAAGACTTCTAGATGTAATAACCAAATTCAGTAAGGTTGCTGGATACAAGGTCAGCACCCAAAAATCAATAGCATTCCTGTACACAAACAACAAAGTCAATGAGAGAGCAATAAGGGAAACTGCACCCTTCACTATAACATCCCAAAATATGAAACACTTAGGAATCAATCTCACAAAGGAAATAAAAGATCTATACAGTGAAAATTACATTACTCTGAAAAAGGAAATCGAAGAGGATTTCAGAAAATGGAAGGATATTCCCTGTTCATGGATATGAAGAAAAAACATCATGAAAATGGCCATTCTCCCAAAATTATGATACAGATATAATGCAATCCCAATCAAAATACCACTTACCTACCTCACAGAACTAGAGAAAGCATTCCTGAAATTCATCTGGAACCAGAAGAGGCATAGAATAGCAAAGGCAATTCTGGGCCACAAAGGGAAGGCAGGAGGTATCACAATCCCCGACTTGAAACTATGCTACAAAGCTACTGTGATAAAATCAGCATGGTACTGGAATCAAAACAGACCTGAAGAAAGATGGAATAGATTAGAAGATACAGCCACAACTACAAAAACACTTAGCCACCTCATCTTTGACAAAGGGACCAAACATGCACATTGGAAGAAAGATAACCTCTTTAACAAATGGTGCTTGGAAAACTGGCTTTCTATATGGCATAAACTAAAACTACATCCATGCCTATCACCATGCACTAAAATAAAGTCAAGATGGATCAAAGATCTGAATATTAAAACAGAGACACTAAACTTACTAGAAGACATAGTAGGTAAAAATCTTGATGACATAGGAGTAAGCAGAGAGTTCATGAACAAAAATCAAATGGCACAGGAAATACTTCCCAGAATCAACAACAGGGACCTCATCTTACTAAAAAGTTTTTGCATGTCAAAGGAAATCTCCAACAGAGTGAAAAGAAAACCCACGAACTGGGAAAATATCATAGCCAATTGTCCATCAGACAAAGGACTTCTATCTAAAACATATAAAGAATTAAAAGAAATCAGGCCCCTAAAATTCAAGAACCCAATCCAAAAATGGGCATCTGAGATGAATACACACTTCTCAGAGAAAGACATACTAATGACAAACAAATATATGAAAAAATGTTCAACATCAATGGTCATTCGGGAAATGCAAATTAAAACAACACTGAGATTCCATCTCACTCCAGAAAGAATGGCCAAGATTAAAAAATCAACCAACAACAAATGCTGGAGGGACTGTGGGGAAAAAGGAACTCTTCTCCACTGTTGGTGGGTGTGTAGACTGGTGCAACCACTGTGGAAATCAGTGTGGAGATTCCTCAAGAAGTTAGGATTAGAGATCCCATTCAACCCAGCTATCCCTCTTCTGGGCATTTTCCCAGAAGAACTGACAACATCATGCAACACTGATATTTGTGCACCCATGTTTATAGAAACCTAATTTGTAATAGCCAAATCTTGGAAACAACCCAAGTGCCCATCAATCAAGGAATGGATAAAAACAGATGTGGCATTTTTATACAATGGAGTACTACTCAGCTATCAAGAAAGATTGCATTGAGACTTTTATAAGTAAATGGACACGAGTTGAGACCATACTCATAAGTGAGATAAATCAAACTCACATGTGTAAATACCATATTGTCTCCCTAGTGTAAGAAACTGAAACAGTATATATGATCCAAAATCTCCAATAAATACTGTGTAAGGGTAAGAAACTGCTCAAAGAGCAAAAGTAATTGGGAAAGAGAAAAGGAGGAAAGAAGAAAGGGAAAAGGAAAAAGACATAAATCTGTATATATGCATATACAAGATAACTAAAATGCCTATACTGCTCGATATATTAGTTAATTGAGAAAGATCAGTTAATATTCATATGGTTAGATCAATTTTACATGTCTATATCTTTAATGTAAACAACTGAGTTGAAGGCAGCTATGTGCAATATTGCAACCATTGTCAATTTCCTATCATCTCGTTTTGTAAACCTATAATGTTACTGTTGTGGATTTGCTGTTGTCATCTGTCTTTTGCTTTTTGTCTTTCTTATATGTGTCTTTGTTCTCTTAAAAAATAAAATAATAATAAAATCTTAAACTTGAGTATTAAATATATATATATATTGTGAATACAGTCCTTCCTTTCTATGTTATTGGTTCTAGGGGGCACAACAAGTATCATATCATTATGGTTGTAAAGAATAGCTTCGCAAGGAAAGTGACACTATTAAATTCAAACTTACAGTTAAAGAACCAAAAGAAGAGTACTAAAGTAAATTTACACATCTCAGTGTGTGAGATACCAAATTTGACACATTTCAAAGCAGCTCAGCACCAAAGTACGACTATTCAATGTCTTGCTATGGCAAAAATTTATTTTAAAATGTAACTGCAGCATCATCAGAGTTGTTTGGTTCTGAAACACAGTTATGCATACAGTGGATGATATTCACCATATAGTTTATATTCAGCATATAGTTTATCATTTTCATTTCTAGGACTCATTTTTTGGTTTACTATTCTCTTCATAACTTATAGTTTCATCGTTATCTTGTAATTTTTTATTGAATACCAGAGTCATTGAATTTGGAAGCACTGGATATTTTTGTATAAGAATTCTTGAATTTTATTTTACAACACATTTAGATTATTTGAAAACACTTTGTATCAAATGTCAGGCCAGAACATTATTTTGTCTTGTGTAGATTTGTTTTTCATTACTGAGCTCATACTTTCTGATTATACTTGGCACATTTTCATAAATTATATAATTACTATTCCTATTTTAAAAGATTATAAATTTTTATCATCAAGAATTCAGTCATGGTATACTGGGTCCCATGATTCAGCACAACCCAAGAATCAGTGCGACCCTCAGGGGAATGCCTGGCCAGCCTTGCAGGACACAGAGGTATGCAGCCCAGCCCAGATCAGTCTAGGACCCCAGAGCTGCTCCTCAGGGACTGACCAACATAGCTGCAGGGCCCTGGAGAGCTTGGGCTCCCCGCACCAGAGTGAAGAGTGCACACGAGCTCCATACTTCAGTGGAACAGCTTGTGTGTGTGGCATCCCAGAGCCCGCCAACCCCTGCCAAGCTGGGAGCAAGGCCCTGGCACTGTAGGCCTGAGACTCGCCCAGGCTTGCCCTGGCACAGCTGTTGTTCTGAACTTGCAGACAGACCCAGGGTCTCGGTGGCATCACACTCCGGGGTACACTCTGCCTAGCTCCCTGGAATGGGGAGGCCTTGGCCCCCATCCAGTTAAGGCAGAGTCACCACCTGCATTCCATGGGAGGCCACCCTCCCTTGCTGCATGCAGGATCCAACTCTACCGGGTCCCATGACTCAGCATGATCCCCCACTCAGTGTGACTGACCACTCAGCATGACCCTCACAGGAATGCCCGGTCAGCCTCACAGGACACAGGGCCACAAAGGTTCCAGAAGAAAATGACAAAACGAAAGACCAAGAGGCAGTCTCAGTCCCCCAGCCCACTGAGAACAAACCCAAGAGACACTGAAATGGAAGACAGTGGGAGTCACACAAATGGACTTTCTGAAATGATAGAAAATGAAGTAAGAAACAGCTTGATGAAGCTATAGAGAAATTCAAATCAGAGATATTCTCTCAGCTAAAAAATGAAATGAGAATCATTATTAAAGAAATGTGTGTATCTAAAGAAGAGTAAGATAAAAAAATGGAAGAAATTAAGAAAATGATTGAAACCTTGAATGAACAATATAAGACACAAACAGAATGCATGAAACAGATGCAAATGGAAATGCAGGAAATGAAAAACTCCGTGGAGAGTTTGAAAAACCGCTTAAAAGAAGCTGAAGATAGAATCTCAGATCTTGAAGACAGCATGGGAGATCAAGGCCATGAAAGAAAAGATCTCCTAAAAATAGTAAGGAACCAATAAACAAGAATTCAACAGCTGCAAGATGATGCCAAGAGAAATAATATAAGATTAATAGGCATGAATGAAAAAACAGGGTTCAATACAAACGACCTGCAAAGACTATTCATAGAAATAATAGCAGAAAACTTTCCAAACATGGGAAGAGAATCTGAAATACAGGTAACTGAGGCATACAGAACCCCAGTTAACCATAACCAAAATAAATCCTCACCCAGACATATAATAATAAGGGTATCAGAAATACAGCACAAGAACAAAATACTAAAAGCTGTCAGAGAAAAGAAACAGATCACCTACGAAGGAAAGCCTATCAGAATCACAGCAGACTTCTCAACACAAACCTTTAAGTTAAGAAGAGCTTGGAGTGAAGTATTTCAAATCCTGAAAGAAAACAACTTTCAACCCAGAGTGATGGAACCTGCAAAACTATCAATAAAAATCAGTGGAGAAATAAGATACTTTCATGGCAAAGAACAACTGAAGAAATTTATGGCCACCAAACAAACACTACAAAGAGTACTGAAAGACATTACAGAGACAAATACAGCCACAATCTTAAGAATAACAGCAAAAGGAAACCACTAAGCAGGGCAAATAATTAAACAGAAAATGTAGAAAACCAACAACAGAAAGATATCATCACAAGGATGAGCCAGTACGTATCGGTTTTATCAATCAATGTAAATGGTCTCAACTCACCAATAAAAAGAAACAGACTAGCAGGGTGGGTTAAGAAACAAAATCCAAAAATATGTTGTGTACCAGAAACGCATTTCACTCAAAAGGAAATTCACAGACTAAAATTCAAAGGCTGGAAAACAATACTTCATGCAACAGGAACCCAGAAAAAAGCAGGGGTCGCTTTTATGTTTGCAGACAATGCAAACTTGAAACCGAGAATGATCAAAAGAAATAAAGAAGGTCACTACATACTTGTTAGGGGAAAACTTGAAGAGGAAGAGACTACAATCATAAATATATATGCACCAAATATGGGAGCACCCAACTATGTAAGACAATTCTTAATAGACATGAAAAACCAAATAAACAATAATACTTTTATAACAGGGGACCTTAACACCCCATTGTCACAGAGAGATAGAACAACCAAACATCAGCAAAGAAATAGCAGAACTGAATCAAGCTTGTGAACAAATGGACCTAGTAGATGTATACTGAGTATTCCACCCATCAACATCAGAATACACATTCTTCTCAGCTGCACATGGGTCACTCTCTAAAATAGATTATATACTGGTCCACAAAACAAGTTTAAGTAAATCCAAATGAACTGAAACAATTCCATGCATATTGTCTGACCACAGCACAGTAAAATTGGAAATGAATGACAAAAAAAACTACAATAACTGCATAAACACATGGAAATTAAATAATACCCTACTAAATAACCAATGGGTCACAGAAGAACTTAAAGAAGAAATTAAACAATATCTACAATTGAATGAAAATGCAAATACAAATTACCGGAACCTGTGGGATACAATGAAAGCAGTCCTCAGAGGGAAATTTATAGCTCTAAACTCTCATATCAGAAAAACGGAAAGAACACACATAAACAACCTAATGCTGCACCTCGGACTTCTAGAAAAAGAAGAGCAAGTCAAGTTCAAAGACCAAAGAAGGGAGGAAATTATTAAGATTAGAGCAGAAATTAATGCAATTGAAACTAAGAAAACAATACAAAGAATTAATGAACTGAAGAGTTGGTTCCTTGAAAGACTAAATAAAATTGATAAATGCCTAGCCAACCTTATCAAGAAGAGGAAAGAAAAAACTCAGATTCATGCAATAAGAAATGAAAAGGGTGAAATCACTACAGATCCAGTGGAAATACAGATCATCAATACCTACTTCGAAAACCTTTACTCACATAGATTCGATGACACAGAAGAAATGGACAGATTCCTACAAACCTATGAATTTCCAAAGCTGAGTCAAGAAGATGTAAAGCTGCTGAATAACCCTATTTCAGCTAATGAAATTTAAAATGTAATTAAGACCCTACCAACAAAGAAAAGACCGGTCCCTGATTGATTCTTTGCTGAATTCTATAAGAAATTTAGGGAAGACTTAAGGCCAACACTCCTCAAACTCTTCAATGAAATCGAAAGGGAAGCAATTCTCCCTAACTCATTCCTGTAAACCAGTATTACCCTAATACCAAAACCAGAGAAAGACCCAACCAAAAAAGAAAATTACAGGCCAATCTCCCTCATGAACATAGATGCAAAAATCATCAATAAAATACTGGCAAATAGAATACAGCAAGTTATCAGAAAGATTATACACCACGATCAAATGGGATTCATCCCAGGAATGCAGGGATGGTTCAACATATGGAAATCAATACATGTAATCCACCATATAAACAGGGCCAAGGACAAGAACCACATGATCATCTCAATAGATGCAGAAAAAGCTTTCAACAAAATCCAGCACCCATTCATGATCAAAACCCTGCAGAAAATCAGAATAGATGGTCTCTACCTCAACCTGATAAAAGCCATATATCATAAACCAACAGCCAACATCTTACTAAATGGAGAAAATCTGAAAGCTGTCAACCTAAAGTCAGGAACAAGACAAGCATTTCCATTATCAGCACTGCTCTTTAATATAGTTCTGGAAATATTAGCCAGAACAATTAGACAAGAGAAAGAAAAAAAGGGAATAAGGATAGGAAGGGAAGAAGTGAAATTATCATTATTTGCAGACGATATGATACTCTACATAGAAGACCCCCAAAGATCCATTAGAAGACCTCTAGAAGTAATAACCAAATTCAGTAATGTAGCTGGATACAATGTGAGCACTCAAAAATCAATAGCATTCCTGTACACAAACAACAAAGTCACTGAGAGAGAAATAAGGGAAAACACACCCTTCACTATAACATTCAAAAAAAATGAAATACTTAGGAATCAATCTAACAAAGGAAGTAAAAGATCTATACAGTGAAAATTACATTAGTCTAAAGAAGGAAATCAAAGAAGATTTCAGAAAATGGAAGGATATTCCCTGTTCATGGATAGGAAGATCGAACATCATGAAAATGGCCATTCTCCCAAAAGTATACAGATTCAATGAAATCCCAATCAAAATACCACTTGCCTACCTCACAGAGCTAGAGAAAGCATTCCTGAAATTCATCTGGAACCAGAAAAGACCTAGAATAGCAAAGGCAATTCTGGGCAACAAAGGGAAGGCAGGAGGCATTACAATCCCTGACTTAAAACTATACTACAAAGCTACTGTGATAAAATCAGCATGGTACTGGAATCAAAACAGACCTGAAGATCAACGGAATAGATTAGAAGATACAGCCACAACTACAAACACACTTAGCCACCTCATCTTTGACAAAGGGGCCAAACATGTACATGGGAAGAAAGACAGGCTCTTTAACAGATGGTGCTGGAAAAACTGACTTTCTATGTGGCATAAACTAAAACTAGATCCATGCCTATCACCATGCACTAAAATAAGGTCAAGATGGATCAAAGATCTGAATATTAAAACAGAGACACTAAACTTACTAGAAGACAGAGTAGGTAAAAATCTTGATGACATAGGAGTAAGCAGAGAGTTCATGAACAAAAATCAAATGGCATGGGAAACACTTCCCAGAATCAACAACAGGGACCTTATCTTACTAAAAAGTTTTTGCATGTCAAAGGAAATCTCCAACAGAGTGAAAAGAAAACCCACGAACTGGGAAAATATCATAGCCAATTGTCCATCAGACAAAGGACTTCTATCTAAAACATATAAAGAATTAAAAGAAATCTGGCCCCTAAAATTCAAGAACCCAATCCAAAAATGGGCATCTGAGATGAATACACACTTCACAGAGAAAGAAATACTAATGACAAACAAATATATGAAAAAATGTTCAACATCAATGGTCATTCGGGAAATGCAAATTAAAACAACACTGAGATTCCATCTCACTCCAGAAAGAATGGCCAAGATTAAAAAATCAACCAACAACAAATGCTGGAGGGACTGTGGGGAAAAAGGAACTCTTCTCCACTGTTGGTGGGTGTGTAGACTGGTGCAACCACTGTGGAAATCAGTGTGGAGATTCCTCAAGAAGCTAGGATTAGAGATCCCATTCAACTCAGCTATCCCTCTTCTGGGCATTTTCCCAGAAGAATTGAAAACATCATACCACAGTGATATCTGTGCACCTATGTTTATAGCAACCCCCTTTGTATTATCCAGATCTTGGAAACAACCCAAGTGCCCATCAATCAAAGAATGGATAAAAAAGATGTGGTATTTTTATACAATGGAGTATTACTCAGCTATTAAGAAAGATTGCATTAAGACTTTAATAAGTAAATGGTCATGACTTGAGAGCATACTCATAAGTGAGATAAATCAAACTCACATGTGTAAATACTGTATTGTCTCCCTAGTGTAAGAAACTGAAAAAGTATATATGATCCAAAATCTATAATAAATACTATGTAAGGGAAACAAACAGCTCAAAGAGCAAAAGTAATTGGGAAGGGAAAAGGTGGAAAGAGAAATGGGAAGAGGAAAAGATATAAACCTGTATATATGTATATGTAAGTTAACTAAAATGAACACACTGTTGAATGTATTCGTTATTGAGAAAGAACAGTTAATAATCATATGATTAGATCAATTTTACATGTCCTTATCTGTTAATGTAAGTAATCATTTTTAAGATAACGATACGCAGTATTGCAACCATTGTCAAGTTTCTATCATCCGGTTTTGTATACCTACAATGTTACTGTTGTGCATTTACTCTACTCGTTTGTTTGTCTCTTTTGCTTGTTGTCTTTGTTATAGATGTCTTTTTTTTTCTTTGCTTAAATAAAAGTAAAAGAATCTAGTCATGAAGAAAGTAGTTGATATCAGGAAGAGGGTGGAAGTTGTATTACTTTATTTTACTGTATGTCAAAAGGCTTAGTGCCTCAGCTGCCTCAGTGATTACAGAGTATAAGCTTTTCTAATTTTAACATTCATAAAGTCATCGTAGCTTTGTCCCACACTTCAGATTTTCTGGTTTAATATCTAGGGTGGAAAACAGGAAACACATTTTTAAATTGCTCTCCACATGATGCTGATGCAGTCACTTCTGAATTGCATTGTGAAGAACTCTGCTGCTGCTGCAAAAAATTGAATAACAAGTGCATGGGCTTTCAGGCTAGAATTGATGAGAGTTCTAGAGAAGGAACTGGAAAGGACATGTGACCCAAAATCAGGGTTAAGGAAAGTTTACACTTGGTGTCATGTAAAGGAGCTTTAAGTTATGGTGAAATAAAAATAATAGTGTCTTTATAGAAAGCAAAGGAGACTTCTGGTGTTAAAAGAAAGCATAACAGAATCAATTATTGTATATGAGTGGAAATTAAAAAGAACTCTTTGACCAAGAAAATATTGATAGTTTACAATAAGGAGAAAGGGCACTGCAAAGAAATAGATGTTCTGCTAGTTTAACACTTACTAGTCATCCAATAAGTAGTAAGAATTTCCTCCTAATTTTAGTTGTGACTGATCCCTTAAGGAACACAGTACTGTGATTGTACCTGTGAATAAATTCTCTTCATGTAATTGAACCTTACTTGTAACATTTTATAGTCATGGAATAAATTACATTTCTAATTATTAAAGACCAAACTGATTTATTTCTCTATTTAGCTTGCACAGATACCATAGTACTTGAGGTTTTATGGTAGTCCAAAATATTTTACAATCCTTTAGATAATTATTTACATAACTTTGATTATCACTTAATTAGAAATTATCAACACTTTGTTACATCTATCAGGTATGACATAGAAATTTAAAATACATAAATCTCATACATCATTTAACATATACTTTTATTTTTTCTTCACATAAATGACACTGGTAGTACAGAAGATATGATGGAATACAGAGAAAACCAGTTGAGAGAAGCTATTATAACACCCAGCTTTTATAACATGACATTGCTGAAGGAAGAAAAAATGTGTTCTGAGAAGCCCCTGAGACATGTACTTATGAATGCTGTAGTCCTGTACAGAAACAACTATAACCTAACATATAGTGCTAAATCATGGAAATCATAGGAGGGAATTTTCTGACATTACTCTCCCCCTACACCCTGATCTCTTGTCAGTAACTGGCCCTGTCTATCATAACAGGAAATCAGAGAGGAATGGAGACCTCATGATTCATCCAAGAAGACTTGGCCTCCAGAACTGCAAATAAGGCAAAGGCAGTTGGGTAATATAAGTATGTAGCAATCAACAATAAACCTCTCGCATACCTTTATTATTATATGCAAATTCTATAAAGTACTATTTAAAAATTATTAACAGATATCAAAATCTAGAGACCATTCTCCAATTATTTTGTTGTTGCATAGCACTATCAAAATAAGTATAAAATCAGTATGGCTCTCAATCAATACTTGTGGTGCATAAACTAGTTCAAGTCTCAACCCTGTTGTCCACTTTCACAAACCTGTGAATGACTGAATGAACCAAACCACTAAACTTATATGAATACATAAACATCTTCAGAAATGTAGATTTCTCTTTCCTTTGGTGTCTTGTTTTATAGTGTCTGATTTTATTCCATTTAAAACAAGTAAATTATTAGTTGACTTGACATATCATAAAAATAAATGCTTCATTTCTCACTAAATTAAAACAGGTTGACAAAAGGTTTTGTTCGTTTGTTTGCTTATTTGTGCTTTCTTTTACTCTTTGTAACAGGCCTTTATCTTTTAATTTTCTTTCACTGCAGTGTAGTCTAATCAATACAGAAATGTTCCATGGCTATATTTTCCTAAATTGTAATCTGTGGGAAATAGTATTCCTTAGAAATTTGTATAACTACAGAGAAATAAGTGTTAGTGCATTTAGGGAAGGTATGTTAGACCTAGACAGATAAAGCATTTCACCAAATGACATATCAATTCTGTACTAAATATTGCTAGCCTGTGCAAATTTGAATGTAATTCAATGTTTGAAGAGGAAAAGAAAAAAATCCTTTTTTTTTTTTTTTTTTTTTTGTGTGTGTGTGTCCCAGGGATTGAACTCACAACCTTGTGTCTGCCAGGCAGGTGCTTAGGCCACTGAGCTAAATCCCTGGTCCTATTTTTTGAGACAGGGTCTCACTATGTAGTTCAGGCTGGCCTTGACCTCACTTTGTAGCCCCGGCTGGTCTTGAACTCACAGCGATCTTCCTGCCTCAGTCTTGAGTGCTGGGAATAAAGGTGTACACCACCATGCCCAGCTACAAAAATCAAATTTGAAAAGGTAAAATACAGATTTAGTCATGGTAAATTTTTCCTTCTGTGGTATCTGAACTTCCCTCCATGTTCACCAGCTCCTGTTTGTCCATATTCCCTTCCTAAACTGTACTTCAGCTATGAGGGATCCTGAGCCCTAACCACATAATCGACTTCATAGTTTTATAAAGCTTTCTGAAATAATATTTCTAGTTTTAACCTGCTATGTTTGGACATGAAATTTTACACTGCAGGAGATGACTAATGGATATTTTGATGACTAAGCATAAATGCTGTGATACAAACCTAGCATTTTGGAATAGGGCAGTAGATAGTACTAAAAGCTGAGAGTGTTTTAAAGAGAGCACATAAACAGTATTAAAACCTATGAGAAATCTTATGACTTAGTGGCAGATAATTAAACAACACTGTCACCTGAAATTATGTGAAAGTTAGAAAACGGCCTGAAAAATTTGCTCCCTTTCTCCCACTTTGCTTTGAGAAAATATATTGGAAACATTGCTGTGATCCAACCATGTTCTGTCTTTCACATAAAAAGAGCCAAGATGGGAGAGCTGAGAGTCAAGGAAAATTTTACCCAGACTTAGAGAAATAATCAATAAATTCCCAACATATGCTGGCTGAATTTTACATATAAGTGAATTTTTAGCCTGTTGCTCTAATTTTCTCCCTCTTTCATATATGCACACCTACTGTAGATTTACTATGTATACCCCATTACATTTTGGGTGAGCAAGGGTGAAATAACTTGATGCCCAAAATGAAGGAAGGAAAGATCTGTTTAGCTTACAGGTTTTGGAGGTCTCAGTCCATAATCAGCTATCTCCAAGTCAAGGGGGTGTGACTGAGGGACAACATGGCAGCTGTGGCCTATATCAGAAGAAACAAGAGCAAAAGGGCAAAAAGAGAAAAGCACCCCTCCTTAACTCTCTTACATGGTATGCCGGCTACCCACCCCTGGGCAAGTGCAGTACTCACACCACCAATTCCAGTGCTAGACAACAAACTAGTCACAAACACTAGATTCAACTGTCTCCATGCCCACATGAGGCTTGAGGGCTCATCCAAACATGACCATAACAGTGAGCAAGGATGAAGTAATTTGCTAAATTTCACAAGTTATATGACATAATTCTTGAGGGTCTGTGCAAGCAGAACTCAATTCAAGGAACATACATCTGAGTTTGAGTCATTTAAAAGATGAAGTTTTGTATTTTGATACAATGTTTTCATGGAATGAAATTTTTGTAGGATTACAAATACATGTAGAGGATATATTAATTATTGGTAGCGTTTTAGTTCACATTACTATAATGAAATAACTGGCACATTAGTTTACAGAGAAGTTTAGCTCATGGTAACACATTTTACATCTATGTACAAATGGCCCAATTTTAGGCAGTCTGGCACAGCAACACACAATGTTGGGAATATATGGAAAAGTAAAAAACTGATTTCTCCAGTCCAGAAATAAAAAGGAAAAGAGAAGACCCACAATCCTCTTAAAGACATATTTCTGTAGACCAAAGACCACCCATGAAGCCTCACCTCCTAAAGGTTTCACTCTCTCTCAATAGTACCATGCTGGGAATTAAGTGTTTAACACATGAGGCTTGATGAAAAATTCAAGACCCAAACTGTATCAGAGAGCACAAAGGAGATGGTTGTAGTTACCAGTGATGTCTGAAGTGATTCTCACATTTTAATTATACTTTTCCATATCTACCTGCTGCACCAGAGTTTGGGTTTGTCTTTGAGACCAACAAGATATAGCAGATGTGCTATATAATACCTCCAATATGAAGTTATAGTTTTAAATTCACATCCAAATTTTAATAGTTAACTCTGACTTTAGGGCACAGGCATTTATTATCTCATCATTAAATAAGATATTATCTATATGTCCTTTAACACATGCTCTTTAATAAGTAAACTATAGATTGTTTCATTAATAGATGCTGCAATATTATATCAAATATTTTCTGTACTGCCTAAAATCATAAGGTCTTTCTCACTTAGTTTATAAATATATATAAATTTTCAAATGTTAAACTAATTTTGCATTCTTCAAATGCATCCTACTTTTATAAGTTGTATTGTCAGTTCTAGATAGGATTCAACTTTCTAATATTTTGATGTATGCCAGATGTTGTGGAAAATGTCTGTAATCCCTTCATTGTGGGAAGTCGAGGTAGCAGGATCACAAATTTGAGCCCAACCTGAGGAATTTATCAAACCTCTGCCTCAAAGTAAAAAACAACCAAAAATAATTGAAAAGAGTCAGAGAAGTAGTTGACTGTAAAGACCCCTGTACCACACACACACACACACACACACAAATTTTTTTGACATATATTTTGATAAAAGATACTGGTCAATAATTTTCTCCTATGTAATGACCAAAGTTTTTCTTTCTTTCTTTCTTTCTTTCTTTCTTTCTTTCTTTCTTTCTTCCTTTCTTTCTTTTTTCTTTCTCACTTTCTCTCTCTCTCTCTCTTTCTTTTTTTTTGTTTTGGTACCAGGGATAAAATGCATGACCTCACACTTGCCAGGCAGGTTCCTGTGCCACTGAGCTAACCCCCTGGCATGTGGCCTAAGTTTTTAGTTTCACTAATCAAGTTGGGATGTTTCAATTTATAAATTTTAATACAGAAATCACAGTGAAAAGTTATTCTGCTTTCCATTATTGTCCATGCATTTTATTCTGCTATCAAAAGCTAATTCTAAAACTTGCTATTTTTCTATTTTCTTATTAATTGATGTTTCTTTATAAACAGAATATAAGTTTTTTGTCAAGGCCTTCACTGACAAAAACATCCTAAGTATTATTATGGCATGTTATACAATTTTATGACTGCTGGCATTTATGATGAGTGGTAATCAGTTTTTTTATAATTTAATACATAATTTCATTGTATTTACATATATGTGTATGTCTTGGTTGCTTTTCTCTCATTGTTGAGACAAAATACATGACACCCAAAATGAAGAAAGGAAAGGTTTATTCATCTTACAGTTTGGAGGTTTCAGTCCATACTCAGTCGGCTCCAAGGCAGGGTGGTAAGGCTGAGGGGCAGCTGTTCATGGAAGCTGCAAGTGACAAGAGAGAAAAACAGTAAAAGAGGAAAAGCATGCCTCTTTCCCACCTGTACATTGTACGCTGGCTCCTTGCCCCTGGGTGGGTGCAGCACTCACACCACCAATCCAAGGGCTAGACAGTGAACCAATCAAAAATGCTAGATTCAGCCATGTCCATGACCACTTGAGGGGGCATTAAAACATAAACCATAGCAGTATGTACGTGATTTTTTAAAATATTAATATTGAGGAGGACATAAAGAGACAAAATTTTCCATCTTTTCACAATCTTTACAAGTTCTTCTTTCAACTGCATATATTAAATGAGTAAAAATGATATGATTTGAATAAAACTTTTTTATTGGGGACCTGTCCAAGATCCCCAATCTCCCAAATGAGTGTACAGTGAAGGCTTAAATAAATGAGACAAGTGGTATGATTTTAGGACTTCAGAAGGATCAAAATCCTCTGCAGAGTTTGAGACTCTGGGAGCTGAGACAGAGTTTCTCTGGGCAGCCCATATTTATTACATTTTAAAACAAAGAGAGGACACTAGGTAAACATGAGAACTGAGCAGACCTTGGGAGTCACTTCAAAGACATTTCCAAGTAGCAATTATGCCAATTTAGAACTATTTTATCTCCATGATGATGTTTGTGGTAGGAGTGAGACAGCAGGAGTAACATGCCTGCAGCTGCAGTCCCTACATACTTAATTGGGGTTGGAGCTAGGTGTCCTCAGCTGTGGCCTTATCTTGCCTTTTGTGTTATCTCTGGCATCACAGGCCTCTACCAGGCCTCAGCCAGGACCAGTGATTCTTAGAGGTTCACTTACTATGAATCAGCTCCCATCACCAGAAAAGGGGCCTAGGCCTAGGACAGACCCACATATAAACATAGAAAGCCAATTAGTTAATTTTAAATCCTGCTCAGAGCTGCTTTGTAGTGGCCTGCAACATTTTGTCACTCTTTATAGCTTAACCTGTTGACATTCTAGTTATTTTATGATTTTTATTGGAAAGCTATTATTCTTCAAAAATTAATCACAAGCAAGTATTTATCATCAATATTGACCATGTCTTGCCAGAACTGATGTATTTGTGTCATGTTGACATGACAGATAATTTCATTTTTCTCTGTTACACTTAAGTATGTGTAACTGCAAAATTTCTGAGTCTTGTGATCCTGAAAATCTATCTTTGTGTTCAAGTTATTTGGTACTTTGAAATTATGCAGACAATGTTTTATAGTCACAAAACAAGTGGATAATCAGATACATATTCATTCTGGAACAATTGAATGCCACACAAAACTTTCAATTGTTATTTCATCAACATTTGAAATCGCTGACTAGAATACAGCATTAATGGAATAAGTCTTCTAGTTGTCTATCTCTGAACAATATTTTGTTAATATATGTTTCCTATTCTGGCAGATTCAGTTCTAAATATAAGGTAAGTTTCTTACTAGCAGAAGCATAAGTTTCCATTTATAGTTTTGGAAAAATTTGTAGCAATGAAGTTAATATGAAAGACATTTGACTTTAAAGTACTCAAGCTTGATATTTGAAAGACAATTGTAATTTACAGATAACTTTATAAAAATACAGTAAATCACTTAAATTACTGACACACATGGATTTTGTCTCAGAAAGGATCAAACACATTTCTTTGTTTATATGAACACTTTAGAATAAGCACAAATAAATCTGAAGAATATGATTCTTCCTGAATTTATATATTATAAATTTCTTTTAAAAATATATGTAAGACATAAAATTTCAGCTATATCAAAGGCAAAGATTTTTAACATATACTCAATATGACCCAATAGATCTTTTTTAGATGTAACTTTTCCATGAAATACCTTGAAAATTAATGAATATCATATAAATTCTAATGATAGCAATATAGTTTTAAAGCTTATGTATAAAAGACCACAGATATTATATGTAAATGGTTGAAGTTTTTCCTAACTCTAGGCTTTTGTGATTTGTCTGTTATGATCATTTTTACAAGGCATGTCTGAATCACAAGATTACTATGATTACGTTCATTACTATAGTGTAAGCTAGACCAATTAAAGGTTTGCTCCAAGCGTCACTCAGACAGTGCTTTTGTTTATGTACTCTCCTGAGCACCATTCAGGAGGTGTCCTTTCAACCACTCAATTCTTGTATTGAATAAATATGATAAAATTGTCTTTTTTATATTTTCTGTTACATTATCTTATAAAAATTAATGAAAAAAATATACAATTTTTGGTTAACATGTGTTTAATTAATTGAACTGTTAAGTCATTAAAAATCAACAACTGATTTTCTCTGTATAATAACCAAACTGGTGTATATATGCCATCCTTTACATGGGGAAAATTCATATCAACTTTTCTTGGCCATGCACCAAAGCTTGCATTTAAAGTTTGGAAATCAAACTCCAACTTAAGAAAACTGCCAAATCATGGTAATAATTGAAGTCATGAAAACTGCAGTCTAGAAACTAGATGATAGATCAGAAGTTTATTATTGCAGCAGGTGAGGCAATTTGCCCTTGAAGACACTGGTTTGCAACCTGAAACGGTTCTTTATTCTGTCTTACTCACTTTGAGCTACAGTTATGGAAAGTTTACTGAGATTGTGAAGTGTAGATGTAGTAACTATGATAACTTGCCAGTTGGTCTTTGGTTTGCTGTGCATGAAGCTTTCAGCAGGAAAAGCAGAGTGAAGGTTTAAAGGCCTTTTCAGGATAAAATGCCCCACCAAATATTTATGCAAGAGTTGACCTGTATTACCTATGAATTTCAAATAATTTCACCTTTCTCAACTCCTTAAAATACCTTAAGGTTTCAAGTTCTACCCGAAAATAACTTTTTATACCCATATGCAAGGCTGACAACGAATAAGATCATGCACACTTTAACTCAAATATCTGGTCAGTTTTGCCAAAAGGGTTTTCTAAACATTGACTCTATTAAAAATTCTCTAATTATAGGTAATTTGATGAGCACCTTTCTCAAATATGCGATTCCAGGTAAGATCTTGGTTATATGTTAAATATTTTTAATCAGGTCCTGGTAAAAGAATGAAATTTTAGTGAAAGTATATAAGAAAATTTATAAATTCCAAAAGTTAAAAAGGATGAGGTAGGTAGAACTCCATATAACTTATGTGCTTAATTTCTGATTACAATAGCATGCCCCTAAAATTATACAATTTATCAACTCTTTAAATGAAAATAAAGTAAATCTTTCACAACAAATTTTCTGGAAATCCTAATGGTCTCCTAGAATAATTTAAATATTATTTGGACAATGTCTTAACTTGTAGATTATTGATAATAACATGGCATGATAATTTTTATCTATGACATTGAGATAGTCCTTTTTTCTTAACACAATAAATTGAGATCTGCAATTAACTGCAAGTGCTTTCAGAATAGCTTGAGGGTGTTATATATATACAATACATCTGGAATGACTGTCAGATGATTTGTGTTCTTGGTTGAATACTTGTGCCAGGGTACAGGTCAGGTGGCTATTAGTTTACTAAGCTTTCATAAGCTGAAGCATGCCCAAATTGCTTGATGAAACTACCTGATGAGAGGCGATAGACATCTGCATCAAAGCTAAATCACCCAATCATCCTATTGATGGCACAAAATACAAAAGCAAACAAGGTGAAAATTATAACCAGCAATACACTCAATCTTTCAAAAAAAAAAGTTGTGCAGACAGTAGGCCTGGGAATCGCCCAGGCTTGCCTAGCACAGAGGAAGCCCTGAACTTCTTGCAGCCAGTCTTAGGGTCCAGGCAGTGCCACAATCCAGGGTACACTCTGCCTAGCTCCCGGGGACTGGGAGGCCTTGGCCCCCACGAGGTAAGGGGGAGGCTCCACCCACATGCCCCAGGAGGCCACCCTCACTTGCTGCAAACAGAATCTAGCTCTACCTGTTCCATGGCTCAGTGTGACCCACCAGAGGAATGCCCAGTCAGCCTCACAGGACACAGAGCCACACAGGTTCTAGAAGAAAATCACAAAACAAAAGACCAAGAGGCAGTCTCTGTCCCCCAGCCCACTGTGAACAAACCCAAGAGACACTGAAATAGAACACAGTAGGAGTCACACAACTGGACTTTCTGAAATGATAGAAAATGCAGTAAAGAAGCAGTTCGATGAAGCTGTAGAGAAATTCAAATCAGAAATATTCTCTCAGCTAAAAAATGAAATAAGAATCATTATTAAAGAAATGTGTGTATCTAAAGAAGAGCAAGATAAAAAATAGAACTTAAGAAAATGATTGAAACTTTGAATGAACAATATAACACACAAACAGAATGCATGAAACAGATGCAAAGGGAAATGCAGGAAATGAAAAATTCCATGGAAAGTTTGAAAAACCACTTGAATGAAGCTGAAGATGGAATCTCAGATCTTGAAGACAGCTTGGGAGATCAGGGACATAAAAGAAAAGATCTCCTAAAAGTAGTAAGGGACCAAGAAACAACAATTCAACAGCTGCAAGACGATGCCAAGAGATATATATAGCTGTTGGGCCGAGCTTGCGGACAGAACCAGGGTCGGGTCCGCGTCCCGCGCGGTGCCCAGCACAGCTCCCTGGGACCGGGAGGCCTTCGCCCCCACCCAGTAAAGGAGTAGACTCCACCTGCACGCCCTGGGAGGCCGCCCTTCCTTGCTGCGCACGGACCCGGCCTATCGGGTCCCGCGATCCTGCACGCCGCGAACCTCAGGGAAACGCCGGCCAGCCGCGCAGGACACAGAGGTACGCAGCCCAGCCCAAATCAGCCCAGGAACCCAGCGCTGCTCACTGGGGAATTGAGCATCATAGCTGCAGAGACCTGGAGAGCTTGGGCCCCCGCCCCCCCACCAGAGTGCAGAGCGCACGGCAGCTCCATTCTTCAGCCGCGCGGCTCGGCTGGAACCTGTGACATCCCACAGCTCCTGTGCAGACCGCGCCGCCCAGCAGGGTTGCTCCCGGCACTGTAGGCCTAGGACCTGCCCGGGCCTGCCCCGCAGGCATAGCTGTTGGGCCGAGCTTGCGGACAGAACCAGGGTCGGGTCCGCGTCCCGCGCGGTGCCCAGAACAGCTCCCTGGGACCGGGAGGCCTTCACCCCCACCCAGTAAAGGAGGAGACTCCACCTGCACGCCCTGGGAGGCCGCCCTTCCTTGCTGCGCTCGGACCCGGCCTATCGGGTCCCACGATCCTGCACGCCGCGAACCTCAGGGAAACGCCGGCCAGCCGCGCAGGACACAGAGGTACGCAGCCCAGCCCAAATCAGCCCAGGAACCCAGCGCTGCTTACCGGGGAATTGAGCATCATAGCTGCAGGGACCTGGAGAGCTTGGGCCCCCCCCCACCAGAGTGCAGAGCGCACGGCAGCTCCATTCTTCAGCCGCGCGGCTCGGCTGGAGCGTGTGACATCCCACAGCTCCTGTGCAGACCGCGCCGCCCAGCAGGGTTGCTCCCGGCACTGTAGGCCTGGGACCTGCCCGGGCCTGCCCCGCAGGCATAGCTGTTGGGCCGAGC
>RJWM01021553.1:0-35147 GCA_004363535.1 Dasyprocta punctata
CCCAGTGCGGGACGGGAGCAACGGGCAGGCTAAGGAGGGAGCTGGCTGCCCAGGCCTGCGCTGCCCTGGTCCTCTACCGCCCAGAATCACCAATGACAGTCATGGACCCCTGGGGAGTCCAGCCTGCCTTCTGGTACTTCTGGGGAGAGGCAGGAGGACATCACAAGCAGGACAAGCGGGACTGTCCCGTTAGCCGCTGGCCAGGTGAGGGGCTGTGGGGAAGGGGGTGGGAGGCAGAGGAAACAGGGCCCAAAGGAGAGAGTCTGGCAAGCAGCTCCCTGATCACAGCAGGAAGGAGAATTCTGCCACAGCTGGGTGTCCCACCTGTTGGCAGTTCCTGCCACACGCCCTCCCTCTGAGCCGCCCGGCAGCCCTGGGATGTGGCTGTCTTTCCCCTTTTCAGACCTGGTCTTGGGGTACAACAGCCAATTGCAGGAGGAGGAGGGGCCTCTAGACGCCCTGGACGGCTCCCTATCTAGGTCCCGGCCACCCAGGGGGCTCTGCTTTCCCTTGGGGCCTGGGGTGAGATGCTTCCGCTGCCTGTTGGTCCGAGTTCCCGGGCAGCCCAGCTGCCGTGTGTCAGGCCCACAATGGGGCCCTGTGTCCTAGAGCCTGAGGGACAGAGGGCACAGGCAGACGCAGCCCTCTATTAATTCTCCTGAAGGGAGGGCAGGGGAGCCAGGCAAGGGCTTCACAAAACTGGCCTCGGTCAAGGGATGAGGGAGGGGCTCCCAAAGCGGGTCCTGCCAGGCCCCCAACCCCGGGACAGGTCCTGCCCAGCCCCCAAACCTGCTCCCTCCCTGCGAAGGGCTGTCCCTCGGAAGTCACAGCATTAGACCACGTCACAGCCCATGCCTGCGTTTCGATGCGTGCATACTGCACCACCCTGAGCAGGTTGTATAATCCTGCGGGCCTCAGCTTTCGAATCTAGAATATAATACCAACCAGCCCCCATGGCCATTGGGAGAATCAAACAAGGTGATGACTGGGCAAAGGATAAACAAAGAATGCGATGAAGCATCGGGTGCACAAAGTGCACGAAGAGGGACCTGAGGGTCACCTCTCGCTGGGCGGAGCAGGCCCAGGTGGGCCAGCCCGCAGCGCTGGTCAAGGTGATGCGGGTGCGAGGTCTCAGCCCCTGCGCAATCTCAGGCATGGTGCGCTTCCCTGGCCCTAGGTGCATCGCAGTTCTACCCTCTATGTGGTCTTGGTGAGCCCCTTCCTTCCCTCCTCTGGGCCTCAGTTTCCTCATCTGGAAAATGAAATCACTGAATGACATTAACATTGCAGGTCTCTGCCAGCTTGGAAGTTCGAATGACTGTGATGTTTTCTTGGGGATCAGGGGTTGGAGGAAGAGAAGAAAACCAGAGTAGAGATGATGGGAGTGAGGGGCTGGGGCAATGCAGCTTCACCAGGGACCAAGTAAAGGGCTTGGGGACCCATAGGGTGGCCCTGAGCAAGGACTCAACCTCTTGGAGCCTTTTACTTCCCTACTTCTTTAAAGCCAAAAGCTAATGACAAGGACTGAAGCAGACCCTCTCGGTCACCTCTATGCTGCCTTCTCCTGTATAACAAAGCCCTAGTGTGGCTAAGGTGACCACTTCCTCTTTGACCAGGTATCTCCTCAGGGTTCCTCAACCCTGGTGCACGATTCTGATTGGGAGAAGGTAGCGCGGTGGGCTCATCCCCCTTGCCAGTGGTTGGTTTAGGCAAAGGCATGTTAAATATCCCAGGCCAATGAGACATGAGGGGACATTTGCTGGGGGCTTCTGGGAGAGACTGTTTGATGTGTAAGTATGGGGTAGCAGGAGTATCATCCACAGGAAGCGCTTCCCGCCCTTCTTCCCTTGGTGGAGAGCAGGGATCATCTTGGGCTACATGGAGAAGAACCAATAAAAGAGAGCTTGGTCTTGGGTGATGCCTCTCCTTTCTGAAGGGACCAGATGTGGAGCTGCCCTACCTGAGGCCTCTATGTTGTTTAAAAAAAAAAAAAATGCTAGGCATGGCGGCACATCCCTGTAATCCCAGCACGAGGGTGGCCCAGGCAGGAGGTCCACAGCAAGCTGGCCTGGGCTACATGGTGAGTTCAAGAACCTAAACCACACAGTGAGACCCTGTCTCAAAAAACAAAGCAAAATAATTGCTGAAGTCATTTTGCGCTGGTGCCTGGTTCTCACAGCTGGAGGGCCCAGTGAAGAACCCTTCCTCGAGGACAGGAGGGAGGTCTCATGCCCAGGGCGGGGGTGGTGCAGTACTGGACAGTCTCTGCCCCGAAGGCCAGGCGTGCAGAAGGACCACCTAGCACCATCGTCACCCACCTACACAGCACCCAGGCCACCCCCTCCTGGGCCGTGTTGCCTCCTCCGGCTACAGCTGGAGATGCCTTCCTGTAAGAGACCCCCAGCATGGGGGTCATGCAGGGTCTGTCTGCCACTGTCCAGAATCCCTGTGGCCACCCACGAGGGCTTTGTTTGGTGCCTGAATAGAAATAAAGGTGGCGGAAGCCTGGGTGGTCTCTGAAGTAGCCTGGCCTACGCTTGTATCTGTCTGACCAGCCGTGTCTGACCGTCTGTGTCTCTGCCAAACAGCTCCTCAGCCCAGCAGGGAGACAGATACGCACCCTAGAAACTCCCAGGGAAAGGACAAATGTCCTGCTGTATTTTTTTTGAGCAAAACAAAAATAGCCAAAAGAACAGCACCAAAGTGACGGTTCATATCCCCACATGTCTACGGGCTGTGTACTACTCCAGCCTCTGCAGGGACACAGAGCTGGGCTGGAATCCCCCATCTTCCACGCACTAGCTGTGTGACCAAGAATAAATGACTCAACTGCTCTGGGCCACAGAGTCTGCCTCGTTATGTGTTAAGATTTAGAGGTACAACCATTGGAGGCTTCACCTGGAAGCGGTTATGGTGTGGGCTGCACATAAATGATAGGCTGACCCCGCCTGGCAGCTGGTCGTGCAGGCGTTAGCACAGGCACGTCCGCTTACTGGGGACTGATCCTCCCACCGCTGCCTCCAGCCGTCTTTAATGGACTGAATTTAAAAAATGAATAGGATCATTTTTAAACTAGGGGGAGGGAGTCAGTAAAACTCTTATTCTCAGAACCTGCGCTCAGTACTGCAGGGGGAGCTAAGGGAGAGGCCATCATAATGGAACCTAGAAAAGCTGGCCCCAAGCCCCCACCTCGGAGCCTGGAGGAAGCAGATCACAGAGTCCTGGGGGCACTGGCAGAGGGGCCTCGGCAGAGGTGGCCACGCTGGGTTAAAGGACGGCAGAGGGAAGGTGGCAGCTGTGGGGGGTGGTGACTCAGGAGCAAGAGGAGGGAGAGGTCTGGGGAGCCGCTCACTGCTCTGGTGGTGAGGGCGGGGCGTGAATAGGAGGGTGCTGCTCTCTGGGGGGTGGGGGTCTTCCTGGGGGCCCTGGGATGGTGCCTGGCACTTACCGTGTAGGGTAGGGGGAGCAGGACACTAGCAGCGAGGCCTCCACAGTCTAGAAGCAGAGGCTGAGTGGGCCCAGGGCCTTGCGGGGGACAGGGCGGGGGCAGCAGAGAGTACCCCTTGCGTCAGTGGCAGGGCTTGCTGGATCCGAGGTGCGGGGGAGGTGAGGCTGACTCCAGATCCTGTCCCAGTGGTCTGGGAGCACAGGGGAGGATAATTTTGATGGGTGCCAGGAGAGGGTGAGGCCTGGAGGGGCAGCAGGTGATTTAGCTGTCTGCACACGACACCTTAGGGTCCTCTCCTGACCGTGAATGCAAGTCCCTCGGGCTCTCGGATACAGGTCTGTTCCTGGCCAGGCAAGGTGGCTGTCAGGGCAGGGTTTCCCTCCATGTGTTCTCACTAACGACACTGTCCTGACCCCTCCCCACGGTGGCAGAGTCACAGAACTCATTTGTGACGCAGACAGAGGTGAGTATGAGAAAGATCCTGGCTTCATGGCTTCAGGGCCCAGGCCTCAAGAGGGCCACAAGTCTGGACAGCACTTCCTAGGGACACCCTCTCTGACACCTCGCTATCACCAGGGCCACAGTCCCCTGGGAAGTCCAGGCCCCAGCCATGCTACAATGCCCACCAGGGCAGACAGGGAGAGAGCTCAGGGCACACGGCCCTGGACACACCGTGGGCTGGGGAGGCTGGAAGACACCAGCTCAGGGCTGTCAATGGCCCAGAGCACTACTGTCTGGGTACCATGGGGCCCTGTTCAGTGCAAGGTCTGGCTGGCAGGCCTGCACAAAACCCAAGGCTGCATTTCTGAGCAGCTCCTGGGAGATGCCAACGTCACTGGTCCCCAATCATAGCTGGGGCCACAAACTTCCCGCTGACCTCTATGGATCTGTCCTGTGTTCCTTTTGTTCTGTTCTGTCTTTTTGCATTGGAGTCTCTCTGTGTGGTCCAGGCTGGCCTTGAACTCATGATGTTGCCCAGGTTGACCTCAAACTTGCCATGATTTTCCTGCCTCAGCCTCCTGAGTACTGGAATTACAGGCATGTGCTACGCCTGGCTTCTGGTCTTGAATTCTGAAGCAGGGTCCAAAAGGAAGTCCAATCTGTGTGGTCAGTTGGAACTTGGGGCGCTGGGGCAGAGAGGAAATTGGGGTGCCGAGGTCAAGGTGTAGCCAGGTTTCTTCACAATGGGGGAAGGGAGTTACCCCATTGTCTGATGGGGACAGGGAAGCCTGCTTCTGAACCCTGTGTTTGCAGGGGAGGCGTGAAGCCGGGCACCAGGGGACGGCTGCCCCGTCATCCATCCAGCTCCGGCCTCCACGTGAGACCCTCTGCTGACACCTCTGAATCCCTGGCCAGGGTTGGAAGGGTGCTGCTCACTCCCTGCGCTGGCCGGGTTTATGTCATGTGAATGAGCACGGCTGCTGTCCAGAGACGAGTGGGCCGCAGGAGTCAGAGCTCCGGGCTGTGCTGCCCCGGCCCTGCCCCTTCCGCCCCGTTCTATTACCCACCCCGGCCCGGCCCCAGCCTGCCCTGCCCGGCACGGACAACTCCCCTATTCTCAAACCGCAAGGCCTCCTCACCAGCCCTCCCGCCTCCCAGGACACCCCCGAACCCCCAGGGATGGAGGTCCAGCTTCTGCAACAAAGCAAATCCCAGTGGCTCCTGCCAGAAATTCCAGCATTGCTGCCGTCAACACAACAAAGGAAGGACACTGGGTTCTGGGGACACATAATGGGGTTTCTGAGTTAAGAGAGGAGAAGCACAGCCTCATCGTAAACCTGCAGAGAGCCCCTGGCGAACCCCACCCTCCCTGAACCTCAGGGTTCTCCCCTGTGAAATGGGACAGCGGTCTGCGGCACCCTATGCTGTTGCCATGGGAACCAAGGGAGCTCACAGATTTGAGAGCTCTTGACCCTCTGGAAACGCTGCGCAGGGCCTTGATGACCTGCCTACTTCTGAATGTCCTGCGTGGATCGTGTTCCACCTTGTCACCTGGCAGGTCAGGCAGGCCCTGGCGGGGGCTGCAGGGACACTTGACGATGTCCCACAAGGACCCTCAGGGAGCTGCGCAACCTCTGGCCCTGGCAAAGCCACCTGCATGGGGCCTGATAGAGCCATCTCCAGGAGCCTGTCTGTCCCACGGGATCCTGGCATTCACTGCACACCCCTCACCCAGCTTGGCTGGGAACATGGGGCACCACGAGGACCTCCCAGGCCGGGGGTGGGGGTGGGGGCAGCAGAGACCAATGTGACCCAGCCCCTCCCCATCCACTGTTGCTGTGTGGCACAGATGGGGTTAGGGTCCCGGTTTCAACAAAGAAGCACACGGTACCCAGAGAATTTGAGTTTCTTGTCCCCGGTCCCCAGGAGGACTTTTCTTAGCAACAGTCAAGGAGTCACTTGCTGAAAGGGGCCGCAGTGCGGCTCAGGGGCAGAGCACCTGCCCCGTGCGCCGGGGCCCTGGCACTGCAGACGGAAACGTCTGCGACACACTGGGTCAGCAGCAGCGTTTCTAACTACAGCCTTTGTTAGACTCAGGTAAGGAAAGAGCAGGTGTCCTTTCTAAACCCGCCTGGCCCCAGGCCATCTCAAGAATTTGTTTTCCTTTCATGCGGTGCTGGGGATCAAACCCAGGGCCTTACACTTGCTCTAGCACTGCGCTGTACCCCCGGCCTCATCACCCTTTGCATCGCAGGACTAGGATTCTTCACATGCGAGGTGGCACCCCGTGCTGTGCCACCATCACCATTAAGTTTTTCTCCTTCGCACGGAACAGTAAATAGGCCATTTCCGCAGCAAAAAATGGAATCTGGGTGAGAGGAGGGTGGCGGTGTGCGGTGGTCCCTAGAGAGTGAGGACATCTCAGGCCACTTGCCCCACCCCCACTGCTGGCAGCTGACAGCTTCCGCTCGGGCTGCCCCTGGGCAGGGCAGATTCTGGGGCAGCCTCCCTCCACCTGGCCAGGGTAGAGACGAGGAGCATGAGGGGCTGCCATGCCTCGGCTTCCTGGTCCCTGCTCCTGCCCCTTCTCCTTGGAAGGAGGCCTCGAAATTGGGGTGACCAGCTCCAAACAAAGGGCCCAAGTCGGTTGGGGAAATTCCTTAGGAACAGGCAGAATCCCTGGGCAGGTGTGACTTACAGTCTCTTCATTCAGAGGGAGCGCTCAACAGAGGTGTTATGGTTTGTGTTTAAATGTCCCCCCAAAACCTTATGCGGTCATGGCGGGGTGAACCTTTTGAAGATGGCTAAGTCCAGCATTTGTGATTGGTTTGTGGTCTAGCGCTGGGACTGGCGGTGTGAGTTCTGCACCCGCCCAGGGGTGGGGAGCTGGAACACAATGTAAGGGAGGGAAGGAGGCGTGCTTTTTTCTTTGTGCCCTTTTCACTCTTGTCGCTTATGGCCACTATCAATGGCTGCCCCTCCGCCATGTGCCATCCTGCCTTGGAGCCAACTGATTATGGACTGAAACCTCCAGAACCTGTAAACTAAATAAAGCTTCCCTTCCTTCATTTTTGGGGTCAGGTATTTTGTCTCAGCAAGCAGAGAAAAGTAATCAACACAAGAGCACCCCCGCCAACAAAGTACTGCAGAAAGAAGCAGGAGTGAGCAGCCCCATATGGAATTCAGGCCCTTATTCATAATGGATACCTCTTCCCCCAGCACAGGCCTGCGTGGAGGGAGGGCCCATGCCAGAGGGTCCTGGGCAGGGGGCACGTGCGTGCCTTTGCCTCCTTTGCCCTTGCCAGGCCCTAGCAAGGAAATTACCAGCCTTGTTTAACCCAGGAGGAAACCAAGGCTCAGGAGGGTCAGGGACTCAGCCATCTCCTCTGGGAGACAGTGAACAAGGTCTGAGCCAGTGACTGGACCCCGGCCCCCCGGGGCCCCAGGATGGGGGAATGAGAGCAGAGGCTGGCAGCCGGGGTGGGGGACCTGGAATCTGTATTTCCAAAGGTCCCCGGGAGAATCTGACGACGAGAATCCAGACTAAGTGGAGCAGAGCATGGCAGGAGCCGGACCTCCCCCAGGGCCTGCTGAGGCCGGTGCCACAGTGGTTTAGGTGGCAGAGGTGGGGGAGGAACAGTCTCGGCAGAGCGGCTGTGCCATTCCCCCTCCTGGGAAGACGCAGCCCACAGTCGTCACAACAAGTCCAGAGACGCGATGGCCCCATCACAGCTGTTAGTACCTCGCCAGGCTGAGGGCTTCCTGGAGTAATAGTGATGATGATGATGACAACTGGTGACCCTTAGGAGTGGTTACCACGAGCCACATGCTATTCTAAGAGCTTTACATGTGTTAATCCATCTACATATCATAAGCCTATGATGCAGTTCCTATTATTAGCCCCATTTTACAGATGAGGAAACTGAGGCCAGAAAGGCTAATGGTTTGCTAGGTAGAGATGAAGCCGAATTCACAAGAGCTTGGGCTCTTTTCTGCTACACTTTTCAATTTATCTCCATATTTGCTGGGTACAGTGGCACACACCCAGCACCCAGGAGGCTGAGGCAGGAGGATCACTATGAGTTTGAGGCCACCTTGGCCTACATAGTGAAATCAAGGCCAGCCTGGAATACACAGCAAGATCCCATCTCAAAACAACAACAAATCAATTTATCGCCATATCTGCAGTGGCATGTGCTCTTCTAGGGCTCTCCACTGTCAGTACTGTCACTGTTATGGTCAACTTGGGGCTGCATGGTGGCGGCAGCAGGGGCACCAGCGACCAAGAGCACAGTCACAAAAACCCTGTGGACTTGGATGCTTGGAGCCCAGGTAGCCACAGCTGAGGCGGTTCTGCCTCTTCTAGATGTTCCTAAAGCTGCACACAGTCCTCGATGCCATTCCCTAAGAAGGTGTTCGGGAAGCCCAGCACACTGCGCCAAGCACACCACCGTCACCCTCCACTCCTGCGGAAGCCTGCACAGAGGGGAGCGGAGAGGGCCCAGAGCCTGCGAGGCAGAGCTGCGGGGTGGGCCATGACCCACCCAGCCTGGAAGCTAAGTTCTCGATCCCAGCAGCCTCCTACCATCAAACCCTCGCCTGGCGGCCTGGAAGCTTACACTGCATGATGTGGGGGTCACAGCGAGGAGGAGCTGGGCTCTTGAGTTCTAGGAGGGTCCCCTGACCCTTCATTTATTCTATCACTCACCCATTCAAGTAACACTGACTGCGCCCTTGCTGTGTACCATACCTGCCTCACAGAGAACCACAGAAGCCAAGGCCCCTCCCAGGGCGGCTGTGAAAGGACAGCATCTGGGGATCACGAGCCCAGGTTGTCCTGCACGTCTGTAATTTCTGCCCAGCGTTGCTGGTAGGCACACCCTGACTCTGCTTTTGGGAGCTATCCCTCCCCTGTTCCAGGTATTGGTGGGCCCAAAGTCAGGCGTGGGAGGGGCCGAGGATGAGCACCTGACCAGGCCTGGCCAACCACAGATTCACTCCTTCCAACAAATATTTTTGCATCAACTGGGAAAAGAGCAATCAACCTCAGACTGTTTAATAGACGCTGAGAAGCCACTTGGTATAACATACCATCTGCTCTCAGTACAACTCTAAGGAAAGGGGAATGTGGCAAGGAGGAGGTGGTCTGTACATAAATCTCAACCCAAATACCAATGTGATACTTAGTGGTGGTAAGCTACAAGCAACCCATCTTTTAAAAATAAGAAGAACAGGTGAAGGCCCCGCTTCCACCAGCTCCCACTATTCTTCTACCAACTGGCTCCACAGCAGAGGGCAGGGGACTACCCCAGCTCTGCCCGCTGCTGCTGGCTGCCCAGAGCCAACTCTGTAGCCAGCTGTGCCCAGCAGTTAGAAGTCGGCCTGTCCGTTCTCCTTGCTTTGCTGCTTCTGACCTGGCTTTCTCGCCAAACAGGTTGGAATCCTACCCTGACCAATGCCAAGACGCCTGACTCACTCTCTCCAGCACTCTTTCCTCTGCCTTAGGCCCTTCCCACAGCTCTGCCAGCCTCGACCTCTCCAGGATGCCACACTTCCGGTGGGACACTGTAAGACTCGTCCAGGCAGCTGCAGCCAAGTACCTACCCATGCCAAGCCGTTTTCCTGACTCCTGATGGGGCCATGTGGCCAGTGTCCCAGCATGCTTCACTCTCCCCTCTCATGTGAGGGCAGAAGTCGCTCATGCTAACCTCTGCTTAACTAGTTCTAGCAATGCTGGTGGCTCCCGTATCAGATGGAAAAATGACTGGACTCATAAACACGAGAAAAGAAGGCATAACAAATCGATTACTTCTGAAGAAGATGTGATGTCTTACCTAGAAAATCCAAATCAATCAGCCACAAAAATACCAGAAGTAATAAATGAGTTCAGACTAGTGGTGATGAAGTAGGAGGTAGCTAAAAATGGCCAGGGTGAGAAGGGAGGCCCCGCCTTGGAGGCTGCTTTCTGGGCTGGATCCACTTTTGGAGCTAAACTTTAACTTAGCTCTGGAATCTCCCAGTTTAAATACGAAAGGAGAAAGTAACCTGGAGACCCAGCTGAAACACAGTGAGTCTTCAGGAATGCACCAGTGGTCTTCAGGAACCTTTGGATAACCCTGGTCTTAGTTACCGTGTCATTAACAATGCTGGGGTGACCCCCACCCAGTGTGGGCTTTGGTACCAGACGGTTCCTCCAAGGGCCATAAAAGATCAAAAACTCTACCACCCAACTAAGGGGCAGAGTTAAACTGCTCATTGGCATAAGTAAAACCTCAGACCAACCCTTCAATCTCACCGCGAACTCTAATGCTTAAAACCCTCAGCACGCATCCTCCTTAGGGCCGTGAGGTCTTCTCATTGGCCATTTTTACTCCATGGAGCGTACTTTCATTTTTAGTAAATCTTTGATCTTGTTGCTCCTTTTCAGTGTCCCAATTAATTCTCCGTTCAGGACATCAAGAACCCGGGAAAAAGCACCAATCTGCTAATGTTATCTTGGGGAGTGACCCAGGAGGTAAGAGGACAAAGTCCACTTTGTCCTGGTTTCTGGTTGCTTGTGGCAGGCATCGGTCAGGCAGTGAAAAGCCGCGAGGGTATCGGCCTGTGACAGGACAATTGGGTCACGGAATGGGACATTTTAGGCTCCACTTGGCACAATACAACACCACGCAGCATGCAGTTCTTTGTTTTATGTGTGCACGACCTTATAAACACATCTTTCCCTCGTCTGGCCTCTGCCTTCGTCCGTCATCGTTATTTCAGACATCTGCGCATGCTCTGTGGGGTTCTGCCAAGGCGCTGCTTCGTCCTCACCTCCGGCGGAACTCACTCCCAGGCTGCCCTTTCTGCTCTAATTCCTGGCTGCTTGCTTTCAGCTCTGGTTCCCGTCAGGATGCTTGCATCTGGATTTAACGGGCAAGTTGGTTTCTCGTCACTTTGCCTATCTTCTTAGAAGTTCTTCTCCTTCATGCCCAGTTTTAAAATTTGCCCAGATTAGGTTCTCTCAAAATCTTCACATTCTCCACCAACCCTGTCGGCTTTTTAGATGCAATTATCAAGATGCCCACCTCCCCCAACCGGGCACTCCATCTTTGGTGTGGCTCTCCATGCTATCTCTTCTGCTTTTTCTCCTCCATTGTGCATACTGAGATAAAGACAGCCCCCAACAGTGGATAAAAACATACAGCCAAGGCATCTGCCTTGGCCTACAGGCCCTTGCTCGGGGCAGAGGTTACAGGAGACACATAGAATAAAGGGGACTGGTGCCTCCTTCTTCACCAGAGACAGCCGATAGGAAAACTGAGCCTCCACTGATAGCAAACCTATCATAGGCTTGCCACCACTGTGCTAGAGGGAGACCCCAGAGGTCAGTGTCCAGCTCTCAATCCTACCATGGGGACACCCTTGGAAGAACCCTACCTAGTCTTGGTCTTCTCTCCTCTCCATAGGCCCCAGGAAGCATGAGCCACCAGGCGGATTTCACCAACTTGTTAGGCTGTATCCCTCATACCTAGAAACAATTTGATCCCAATAATCTGAGAAAAGCAACTTGTTTTTTATTTTAATGCAGCTTGGCTCCGGTACAAAGTAGGGAATGGAAAACATTGGTCAGAAAATGGCAATCTAAATTACAATCTTATTTTTTTTTTACATTACTATTCTTTAATTGAATCTGTTCAGCAAAAGGCAAGGAAAAAAATGGTCCCAAATCCCTTAGGTTCAGGCTTTTACATAGCCCTCTATGGAAAATCTTTCTTCTGCAGAGGCCCAAGAGATACTAGCTTTCAAAGGTTCCTGTAATGTTTGATACATTGTGTCAATTAGAGAAAGTTTAACTAAGCAACTCAGCTGGGAGCCAGGATCCTTAATTTGTAAACATCCTGAGCCTGTGCAAGAGGAGGGCAGGGATTGCTACACCTGCCCTAGGGGGTAGTAGCCTGCTTACAATATAAGGGAGGAAAAGAGGCTGCTCTTCCCTGATTTTGCTCTAGCTGCTTTTGTCTTCTGCCACCTTAAAGTGTTGCCCCTGTGTCATGCCACCATGCCTTGGAGCCAGCTGATTATGGACTGAAACCTCCACAAACTGTGAGCTAAATAAGCCTTTCCTTCCTTGCTTTTTGGTGTCAGGGATTTTGTCCCAGCAAGGAGAGAAATATAACTAAGACAGTTCCTGAACCAGAGTGATTTTATTGATGATCTCCTCTTAGACCACCACATATCTCTCAGGGGTACCAAGTGTGACCCTCTCAACTTTTTCCTTATAATCTCAAAGTCAGTGCACTGGTGCCAGCTTCCACCAGTGACTCAGTAACCTCATCGGCAGCCAGCTCCCCGGAGAAACCTAAAACTCTCAGCCACCTCCTCTGACCTCGAGGCAGCTTTAAGCCCCACTACCACATTCAAGTGTCGCCTCGTATCTCCCAGTTGACAACCTAGCCTGCTTCTGGGAGAGATCGCCAGAGTGAAAGGAATTGTCTTAAGTCTCCTTTTCAATTGCAGATATGCAACAATACGAGGCACACTTGGGTCAATTTTCTGAAGATTCTTCTAGGTGTGCAGACGAGTTTCAGCCTTTATCTTCGGCTGTGGCTCTATCTTGGCATGATGCACAATTTGTTTTAGCCACCTGCTGCACACCAGCTGAGAAACAAAGATCAGAAACAGTCCAGTGTCGCGCCAGTGAAGTACGTGCTGTCAGTGCAGAAAGAAATCAACCTGGGAAGGGCACCATTCTGCCTTGGAGCCCAACGAGAATTACAATACGGTGTGAGGTATGACGCAAAGGGCCAAAATGATCCAGGCACTTGTTACGGACACGAAAAAGAGCATCGCAAAACCAGTAAACATGAAGGATCAGAGACACCACCCAAGGAAAAGAAAACCCAGCCATCCTTCACAGCTGGCTAGAGGAAGTTTTTGAAACATGCTTCCCTCTCAGGATATGAGAGAGGACATTTCATAAGTTACTTCACCCCTAATATTTAGCAGAAGCTACAAAAGTTACAAATGGGACCCAGAAACCTTGGGTCCAAGTGCTGGCTATGAACTTTTCTGTGTTCAGCAACGGATCTGCAAGAGGAAAAAAGGGAGAGAAGCCAAGATCAGAGGGAGGCAAAATTAGCGGTTGCTGCAATTAGCAAGACTCTAAAACCCAAACTGTCCCAAGATAAAACTCGGGGCAAGAACAAAGGCTCTGGCTTTAAGCACAAGGAAGCTGATCCCTGGACTTGAGACTGTTCAATCCTAACATACTGGCCTAACCCAGTATGTTGAGATGCTGACCTTAGGTACATAATTGGAGGATCAACCGCTTGAGTTCCCGGAGAGGATGCAACCAACCAAAACTCTAAATGCGAACTCAGTGGACAGGACTGAAGGAGCCCAGAGCGCTCTGCAGTGTCCAGTCTGAAAACATCTCCATCACCTCCAAGTAACTCTGGGGAGCCACGGACATCATAGGCGAGCAAACTTGTTTCCTCATTTATGGAGGCTGCTTACTTGGTTTTAACTAAAACCCACCTCTAGATCTACAACCATAATTGTGGTGGAAGGAAACCCGAGTCAGAGCTTCTTTACTCCTGCTTTGACCTGCCAATTTGAAGATTAAGTGTTTATCCATGAATTCTTAATTGCGCCATGATACCCTACTCCCCTCTATGGGAGGAGATTTGTTAAAAATTAGGGGCTGTTCTTCAATACTGGCAGAGGCAAAAGCAGATTTTGCCTTTTGAGGCTATGTAAGACCTCCCTAGATTGCTTAGTCAACATGTAGATCCTGCTGCGTGGTATGACCGGAACCCCCAGAAGCACAAAATCAGCAGCACTGATAAAGCTAGAAGATCCCAGCCAGTTTCCCAACTGAAGACAATACCCTATCAAAGAATAGGCACACACAAGTCTACAGCCTCGCAGACAGATTTCTCAAACATGGGCTTTGACTTTGGTCACTCTCCTCGGAACATCCGCATTCTCCCAGCGGTACTGGGTGCGAAGACCTCCATCTCCTTAATGAGGCAGTAACCCCATACACCCTCTAGTGGCAGATCCATATACTGCACAATTCTCTCCCAGATTCCAAGAGACACCATTGGTTCTCCGCATTGGATTTTAAGGAGGCTTTACCCTGCTACTCTCCTATTACCTAAACTACACCCCTTATTATCAAAACCTACACACTAGTGGACCAACGTCTTGGTCCAACCTTTAGGTCAGTCAGGGCGAGAGTTCCATAACCCATAGGCAGGAACAGTAGCCCCACTCAGCCAGAAGTAGTTTCAGAAAAGACCAGGGGTCCCTCGGCACCTCAGAATGACTGATGAGGACTGTCTCTCGGGTGGGTAAAGGCTGGTGAGGGTGGGGCACCTTGCAGCCTGCTTTCTGGGCTGGATTCACTCTCTGAGTTAAACTTTAACCCAGGTCCAGGAGATCCAGGTTTAAATGCAAAAGGAGAAAGTGACCAGCTAACCCAGTTCACACACAGTCAGTCTACAGACGTGCACCCTGGGTCTTTAGCAACCTTTGTCCAAACCTGGACCTAATTACCATGTCAAAAACTGCATCACCCAAATAAGGGACAGAGTCCCTGCTCATTAGTAAGAGTAAAGCCTCAGGCCAATCCTTCAATCCGGCCTCAAACCCTCATGTTTATTTTGTTTATTTATTTTTGAGACAGGGTTTTACTATGTAGTTCAGACAGGCCTTGAATTTACAATGTAGCCCAGGCTGGCCTCAAACTCACAGCAACCCTCCTGCCTCAGCCTCCTGAGTACTGGGATTATAGGCGTGCACCACCACATCTGACTCTACCCTAATGTTTAAATTCTTCAACACCAAGCCTTCTCAAGACTGTAAACTCTTCTCTCTATGGAGTGTACTTTCACTTTCAATAAACCTTTGATATTCCATCTCATTTTGGCTGTCTGCTCATTTCCTTGTTTAGGACACCAAGAACCCGGACAAGACCCCCTCTCTGGCTGCAGTGAGACAGAAGATAAATTTACAAAACTCAGTTGGATTCCTATATGCTAGTGACATGCAGCTAGGAAAAAAAAATCAATGGAAAAAAAAGTAATTTAACTTTAGTAGTAACAAAATGCATTAAATATAAACATTAATTTAGACCATTAAAAAATTTAAAATATTAGTATTTTGCTCCTATTGTGAGAAGTAGATATATAATAAAGTCTAAGAACTATCTAAATTACTGGACTTAAAAACACTCAAACAAACTTAAAAATCCATGAATGGTGGAAATATCAAAAAAGCTCTTTTAAAAGGCAGTGATGGACTGGGATACACCTCAGAAGTAAAACACTCGTCTAGCATGTGTGAAGCCCTAGGATTGATTCCCAGCACTGAATAAATACATCAATAAAATAAAATACATCAACAACAATCAAAACATAATGTTGATCAAAGTGCAGCATAAACGTGTGTGTGAAAATGCCATAATACACTGGGCGTGGTGGCACATGCCTGTAATCCCAGTACCCAGGAGGCTGAGGCAAGAGGATCGCTGCAAGTTTGAGGCCAGCCTGGATTACATTGTGAGTTCAAGACGAGCCTGAATTACACAGTGAGACCCTCTCTCAAAAAAACAAAAATTAAATAAACAATTTTTTTTTTTTTTTTTTTTTTTTTTGGTACCAGGGATCAAACTCATGACCTTGTGCTTACCAAGCAAGTGCTTAAACCAATAAGCTAAATCCCTGGCCCAGTAAACAGTTTTTTAAAAAAGAAAATGCCATAATAAAACTCGGTATCTTGTAAAATCAACTAGTAAAATGTATATAGGGAAAGAAGAGAAAGATGTTATTGAAACAAAACAGAAATACCTTTGAGTGTAGAAACAAATAATGAAATAGATTATGACGCATTTGAGAAACAAGAACCCGTGAGTCCACAGTGAGTGTGCTCAGGGCCTACAGTCAATACCCAGCACCAAAAACCAACCAACCAACCAAGAGTAAAGAGCAACATGGAAAAAAATGCAGTCTCCTTAGCACTGCAAAATAAATATGTAAGCCAGGTGTGCATACCTATAAACCTAGCACTCTGGGAGACTGAGGCAGGAGGATCACAAGTTTCAACCCAGCCTGGGCAATTTAGTGACTTAGGGAGATCCTGTCTCAAAAAATTAAAGGGCTAGGGATATAGTTTAGTGCAAAAGCCCCGGGTTTAATCCCCAGTACCTTGGGGACAGAAATGGTTTGAAACACCACCCCACGCCTAGTAAACAAGTGCAAAGTACTATTCACACTGACCGGGACACCGAGAAACAGGCACACTCGTGCCCTGGGAGGGTGGAGACAAGGAGGACAGTCCAGATGGCACCAGAAGAGATGGCCTGAAGCCCAAAGGCCAGCGATTCTGAGACACACGCACATCAGAGGCCAGGCCAAGGGCCAGCGAGTGGGCCCGGGGGAGGGACGCTCAGGGCACTGAGGGAGGTTCAGCCTGGCAAGAGCTGCCCAGGCTCCTCCCTCCACCCTCAGCTCCAGCTTCACATGCCCTCACCCTGCCGCAGGTTGGGGGCTTCCCACAGGGTCCACTCGGCTTGCACCAGCTCAGCAGCGGGCCCTGCAGAGTCCCCTGGGAGCCAAGAGTAAGCACCCGGTCCAGGACCCTGCCAGGCGGGCTAAGTTCATGGGCAGAGGGGACCGTGTGACCGTGAGCAGTGACTGGGGTGAGGGTCAGACCCGGGCCTGAGAGTCCTGCGTAGGAAATGGCAGTGGGTGGAAAGGGGCCCATAGCTCTCGCTGCGCACAGCCACGTGGCGGACAATGCCAAGGTCAAGATGTGGGCTGTAAGCCACAGAAATCCTGTTCAGGGCCAGTTAGCTTTCTTTTCCTACGAAGTGATCTAAATTTCTTCTACTTTCTTCTCTTTCTTCCTCCTCCTCCTCCTCCTCCTCCTCCTCCTCTTTTTTCAGACAGGGTCTCCCTATGGAGTTTAGGCTGGCCTCCAACTTGAGGTGATCCTCCTGCTTCAGCCTCCCAAGTACTGGGATTACAGGCACCACTGTGCTCAGCTGAAATTTCTACATCGACAATAATGTTTGGAAGTTTTTGTTTTGAAATAGAGACTGAGTGAGGGCAGGCCTCTGAACTGTGGACCTGGCATGCGTGGGGACATCCTAGAGCCTGTGGTTACCCCTGCACCTAGTTAAGGGCCCACGACCCAGTCACCTAGGCAGGAATCACAGGGCTTGCGTGAAGTTCTGCAGAACTCCTATCCTCTCCGCCCCACCCACCTGGGCTGGCTCACTCCACCAGGCTCTTTGCAGATGGGCTCATCTCCAACACCCCCTGGCCCCTCTGCTTAGCTGGCCCTGCGCTCTGGCCTGGTCAGCCTTTCCCTGCCTCCCCTGCCTCCCCTCCTGCCAGGTGGGGCTGTCCTCAGGCGCACCCCTCCTTCCCTTCCGCCACATTCCATTGAAACAAAACAAAAAATACCTTTGAGCATAGAAACAAATAATGAAATAAATTCTCTCACATCAGAGAAACAAGAATTCGTGAGTCCACAGTGAGGGGATGAGGGGTCTGGGGTGCAGCCTGAGCATTCCAGCCTGAGGTTTACCCCATTCCAGCCTGAGCTCCAGCATCACCTCTGGCCAGGAAGGTCCTCCCCTGAGCACAGGGACGTCCTGTCCTCATGCTCCGAGTGACACCAGGACAAGACTGGCCTGCGTTTCCCAGAGGTGTGCTGTTGGCTTCCACCCCAGAGCGGAGGGCGATTCCCAGAAGCTGGGGGAGCTGCGTGAGGAAAGGGGAATGTTGCTCAAAGCTACCGAGTGCCCCATGGGCTGGAGGGATAAGTCCTGGTGATCGCCTGCCCAGCAGGGTGACCAGAGGCAATAATTACGTATTGTATACTTTAAACTTCCTAAAGGAGGGATTTTCAGTGTTTTGCCTGAAAGGAAATGCTAAGTCCATGAAGCGTGGTGAGCTTGCCCAGAAAGCCAGATTGTGCTCATGGTCACATTAGCTTACGGCACTTCCTATGCGTCAGCTGGGACAGTGAGCGCTTTAACACACACCACACACATTGTCCCCACTTTACAGATGAGGAGACTGAGGCACAGAGATGCTAAGTAACTTCAGAAAATTAAATTGTGGGGTCAGGTCTCAAACCTTCACCCAAGGCAGAATCCCAGTTCCCAACATTACAGCCAGCTTGGCCTGAACTGGGGTGCTGAAGAGGGTGGAGGGGAGCATGGCACGGAGAGCAAAAGGTGGCTGGTGCCCACTGTGGCCGCAGGGCTTTGTGGCTGGAAGGATCAGCGGTGGGGCCAGGGAAGGTGCAGCAGCTAGAGGAAGTGGTCAAAGCACCGGTGGACTGGCCAGGTTGTCAGAGAATAATCAGTGTGCCCAGCCGCAGCACCACATGGCCGGGCCTGCTGAGGACTGAGAAGGGACTGGCTGGAAACTGGAGCAGCCTGGAATTGTGGGCATATCCTGGGCCCACTTAATCACTATCTGAGCAGGAAGCAGAGATGCAGAACTCGGGTGAGTTCACAGGCAGCCCCCTCTGTTGCTCTCAGGTCCTGAGGGCCCCTGATGCTTCCACAGAGTCAGTGTCTGTTTTCCCAGCACCACCCAGGCTCGGGAAGACAGAGGAAGCCTCTGTTTTGAGCTTTATCTGCCTCTCTGACTTTAAAGTGCCTGGGCCCCCCAAATGCAGGCAGCTTAGAAAACAGCTTTTGAACCAGACAGGCCAGGGTCAAATCGCAGCTCCTCCACTGCCTGGGGGACCCTTGCACAAGTCACCGCGCCTCTTGGATCCTCCAGATTGCTAAAGGATGAAAGGAAATGGGTGACACAAAGGCAGTGGGCAGGTTCAGGGACTGGCTCCTTGCTTTCCCTCATGCTTTCTGCCCACAGAAATCCCCAGTGGCTGCAGAAACGCTGTGTCTGGAAAGTACCAGCCACAGGACAGATCAAGGGACACTGCTGGGACTGAAGGCAGGAGGGATGTCTGCAGGGTCCCAGAGTAGGGGGGCTAAGGAAAAATGCAACAGACATCATGCCAGGTCTTTTATATAGCTATCTTATTTCCGATCCTCTAAGCAGTCCCAGAGATAAGGGTTATGATTTCTATTTGATAGATAAGCAAACTGAAGTCCATCCATCACAATACACACCTTTAAAAATAATCTGGGCTGTCACTTCTTTCAGGAAGGTCTCTGCCCTTGCCAGAACCAACAGCCTGTGTGGGAAGTGTGAAATTATAAAAATAGTTCATCCCAATGAGGGCAGACGTGCTGGGGTGTTTCAGTCCTTCCAAAATCCATCTGAGCCAGACAGTCCTAGCTCCCAATTCCTCCCTAAGGTCACCATCTGGCCCCTGCTCCAGCCTGAGTGCTCACTCACCCTTTTCTTCCTGGACCTTCATAGCATACAGCCACTTGTCACTCGATGAAAATGCCAGTCGCTGTCGCTGAGTCTGTGCCTGGGCCTCATGCACGGCAGACAGGAAAGGTCAGATGTTGGGTGGGTGAATGAACAGATGCACAGACTGGGGGAAGGGGGCTGACAACGGATGAGGAGTGAATGAATGAGCAGATCCTCAGTGGGTAGGTGGGAAGACAGGTAGGTGGGTGGCTGTGTGGCTGGATGGATAGATGAGCAGGTAAATAGCTGGATGGATGGCTGGATGGAGGGATGACAAGTGGTTAGATGAATGGATAAACAGGCACATAAATGGACACTGCCTCAGCCACTTTCCTCATTGCTGGCACGAAATACCCAACACCAGCTACTTAAAGGAGGAGAGGTTTATTTTGGTTCACAGTTGAGACTTGACTGGCTCCACGAGGTAGGAAATGTCAGCACAGGAGAACATGGCAGAGGAGAGGCTGCTCACATCATGGCAGCCAGGAAGCAGAGAGGGAAGGGAGGAGCTGAGGAGGGAGACCTGCCCTTTCCAGTCACATCGCCAGTGACCAGCATCTTCCAATGAGGCCCCACCTCCCAACACCAAGCCAGCTCGGTGCCCCCATGATCCACTCGCTTCCACAAACTTCACCTCTGACAGCTTGGGGCTTTGGGGGACACTGAGATAGAAATCACAGCAGATACCCTGGTGACTGGGCGACTAGATGGTTGGATGGATGGAGGGAGGGAGGGCAGGATGGACAGACGGAGCTTGGGCAGACAGACATCATGCGAAAGAGAACTCAACCAGAGCCTCATCAATGTAGAGTGCACCTCCCTGGCGTGCAGGAAGTCCGTCTCGTGGCAGGGCTGTTCTGAAATGACACAGGCACTGATTGGAAGGTCCCTTTCAGGTTCTGCTTTGGTGCAAACCAGCCCTCTGTCCATCTCGTCCAGCTGCTGGCCCTGGAGTAGGCTCTACCTGAGACAGTGCTCACCAAAGGCCTGGGTGCAATTGCTGAAGGCTTCTGGAAGCAGCTGGCGGTCTTCTCTGTGTTTTGTGCCTGTCAGTTGCCAGCAAGTGAGATATGGGCCGGAGCTGAGGCCTTAGGTCTAAAGGAAAGACCAGCGATCTTTATAGCTATAGTTTGGGTAGGTAAATGGAATCAGAAACGTTTCGCCAGAGAGCTAATGGTAAAGGGGCTAATGATAAAGGACAACTCTGCTACAACTGGTCTATAGAAATTCGGGGCTCAGCAAGGAGGCCTGTCAGCCCCGCCGGGCCACACACTGTCCCCAGGGTGGTGCACGTGTCCCCTCCATCCTGCCCCAGGTCCGCCTGACTCAGTGTTCAACTCCCGCCAGGTGTCAGGGCTCCATCTGCACCCAGCCTGGTGGGACTGCTCAGGGGGAGAGGGGAGGAGTCCCCCATGCACTCCAGGGCCCAGGCAGAGCTAACCTCCTGCCGCAGAGCCATGCAAATGGGCCCCAGAACACCAGTGCTCCTGCCTGCACCAAGAGAGGGGCACAAGCACTTGGGGGTGCCAACTCTGCACTTCCCTCCGAGGAGGAATTGAGCTCCTCAGGCAGTGGAGCTCTGACCTGATGGAGGAGTAGCTTCTCAGCACCCCACACCCAGGTCCCAGGAATCATGGCCAGCACCCCATGCTGCCAGCCCAGGCCAAGTGCTCCTCCCTCTGTCCGGCTCCTTCTGCTTTGTGGCCTCTTTGGTTTCCTTTCTGGTGCTGGTGGAAGTTTCTGGGCCTCTGAGCCTGGGCTGGGTCTGAAGGCGGCTCTGCCTGCCTCGCCTGCTGGCCCTGTGCCCTTCAGTACTCACATGGAAAGGTGGGAAAACAGCTGGGTGTCAAGCTCACACCTGCAGGCCAGCACTCTGGGAGGCTGAGGCAGGAGAAACACAGGCTGAGCCCAGCCTGGGCAATTTAGGAACTTAGATTCTGTCTCACATTAAAAATTTGAAAAGGGGCCTGGAGATGTGAAAACCCTGGATTTGGTCCTTAGTACACACACACACACACACACACACACACAATGCATGCACAAAGAAAAAAAAAAGCAGAGTCTTAACTCCACATGTCAAACACTCTACGAGAGCTCATGGGAGCTTCAAGGTTCTCCACCCACAGAATCCCCTCCAAGGGTACCTCTTGATGCTTGGAAGGCCCGAACTCCTCCAGAGCAGGGCAGAGTGTCCCCCATTCCGATCTCCACAAAGGAGGCGGAGCCCATGCCATCCCCGTCCCAGTCCCCCCCACCCCTGGCACTTCCTCCTGCTCTAGAACCCCGGGGACTTGGGAATAACATTGTCACTTAGTGAGGTCTGGCCAAGTGGACTCAGGCTGCATGGAGGCTGTCTGAGGAGATGAACAAGTCCCCTGAGCATGGGCCTGAGAGGCCTCAGAGTGCTGGGCTCCCAGCCAGGACTTGCCCTGCCCCTCAGTCCAGGTCCCCAGAGCTTGGTGCCTCGTGCTCACCCTCTACCCCCACCATGACCTCCAACCCCAGGAGCACAGCAATGGGGTGGGGGTGGAAACACAGGCATGAGAAGGTCTCTGTGAGCCCATTTTCGCTCCGTTCTCCCCAGCAGGTCACGGTCACACCCACTTTTCTGCCAGGCCCTGGGTTCTTCGGTTTTGCCAGCACTGCCATTCTGCACTGTGGCACCGTGGGGTGGGGCCAGAGAGAGGGCCTGTTCTCCAAAGAGCTTGCTTAAACTCTGCCCCAGGATAGGCCTGGGGACTCTGAAGGCCTTCAGGGCCCTTGTCAATTCTGCTACTCCTGCCACTGCCAAAGTCAGGCTCCTCCAGCTCTCTTGTCAAGTGTCACAGCCCTGAGGCGTCTCCCCAGCTCCTTCCCCACATGCGTACTTGGTGTGGCTGCCTGGGTCTCTTCACTGCCTACGGAGAGCAGCTGGTCTGGCCTCTGTCTTCCCTGCTTTTTCCCCTGGCCACAGACGTGGGGGACACAGTCCTCTCTTCTCTGCTCCTTCTGAGCAGAATTCAGCTGTACTTCTGGGCTCCCCTTCTCCAGAAGCCCCCCACATCTCCAAAGGCTGCTGGGCTGGCTCCTGACTGTACTGGCTCTCATGGCCATCATCAGTCTGGACGAGAAGGGACTCGGGAGCCCACGGGAAGACATTATTTCACCTGCGCCCCATATGAGAAAGGAAGCACACTGCCTGGTTGCTTCCAGCTGTATCCATGCAAAGCTGCAAAGGAGGGGGAAATTATGGGCTAGTTTCAGGTTAGTTAAAGCTGAGTTATTCCCCCAAACAATACCTCCTTTTGGAAGCCAGAGCAGCACTGTATTCTGAGCAGGAAGGACAGCCTCATGGCTCAGAGGAAAGGGCACTGTACTAATGATGACAGAGACCTACTGAGCTACTTTGGTCTCCATTTTTCTAGCAAGGAGGATAGTCTTCAAACTAGAAAAGGAAAAAGAATATGTAACAGTAAGTGTGGGCCAAGATATCTCCAATTGATTGACTGATTGATTGATTGACTGATTTGATTTTCTGGTGCTGGGGATTGAACTCAGAGCCAACAGCATGCTGAGCTCATGTTCCACCCCTGAGCGACACATCAGCCTTTCTGGCTGTTTTAGTGTCTTCCATTTTCTGGCAGCTGAAAGGGAGAAGAGGGGTTGAAAGATCAGAGTGGGCAAGGAGGGAAGGCTGAGAACACCAGAGACTGCTCCCAGTTCTTGACCTTAATCCCCAGCAAAGCCCCAGCCCAGAACAGCCTCTCAAACATGCTGGCAAGTGTTTGAGAAATAATAGTAACAAGAACAGCAGAAGCAAGTCTGTGTATTTTGTCTGTGCAGACATCAGGTGAAGCCCCTTCCAGACATTAACTCAACCAAGTCCCATGGAATGGGACTATTCTTACCCCCACTTTGTGGAGGAGAAGGGGAAGACCTAGAGCAGTTAGAAAAACAGCATGACATGAGAAGCCAGCATGGGTCAGAGCACCAGGCATCACTTTACGTCCTTGGCATGGTACTGCTCCCAGGGTCAGGACAGTGGGGTCCCTCCCCCAATCTCTGCATTCCTTAAAAGGAACATTCTCATCATATTTTATTGTTTTGTCTTAAGTCCACACTTGATTCGAATTTCCTTCATTTTAAACTAATGTCCTAAAAAAAAATAAATAAAAATAAACTAATGTCCTTTCCTTGCTCCAGGGCCCCACCTAGGACATCATGCTACATTTAATCATCCTGGCTCCTTAGGCTCCCCTCGGCTGTGACAGTTGTTCTGTGTGTTCGCTCCTTGTTCTGTGTGACCTTGGCCCTTCTGAGGAGTGTGCACCAGGTATTTGGTAGAATGTTCCCTCGTTGGGCTCTGTCTGCTGTTCTCCTCATGGGTGCACTGGGGCTACGTGTTGGGTGAAGAAGACTTGTCCCGTGACACTGGCTACGCAACCTCACTGTTGACATTGACCTTGCAGACACCTGAGACTGTTCATCTGGTGTCTCCACCATCAAGTTGCCTTTGCCCCTTTCTGCACTGCGTTCTTTAGAAGGAAGCTGCCGCACATCTCATACTTAAGGGAGCGAAGCTGTGCTCCCCTATAGGGAGCCCTTTTCTATCCTTGTTGCAGTCTGGGAAGTTTATATTTGTAATCCCATGGAAAAGGTACTGGAATTCTAGCTAGTTAATTCCAATCTACTACTTCTGGTGCAGCCCATGGTAAGAATAAAGACACTAAGACATATTTATAGTTATGGGAAGCCAAGGAGTCTTAAGTCCAGCTAGGATGAAGGTTCATCAGAACAAAGACCCCAGCTCAGGGCCCAGCTTGGATTTTATTAATTTGTGAAGAAGAGGACTGGTTAGAGGATGAGCGACTGTGAGAATGGCAGGAATTCCGTGAGTACTGTGAGCTGGGCTATGTAGGAGGCCTGAAAGCCCCTCTGCATAATGCAGCAAGAAAGATACGCAGAAAGACCAATCTGCATAACACAGACTGAGGTAGCATTTAATGCTTTGGAGGCAGGTGCTTCAGCTCTAACGTGCAAACTTCTCTGCTCTGGGAAATCATAACCTCTTATCTTGAGGCTCGAATCCAGCTGACAGCCCTGGAGCAGTGGCTTTTCATCCCACCGGGTTCAACCATGATTTGGGAGTCATGAGGCGGGAAACAGCGACTGTCATCCATCTTCAAAGATTACACATCAGCACCTCAGCTAGCCCTATTTACACTGCTCAGAGCCAACTGAAAGGAAAAGGAAATAGCTTAGCCAGCTCTGTACATATCAGTACATGGAGAGAGGGCCAGGTTCAGCCAAAATGGAGTTAAGGACAGTCGTCCAGGTGGTCCTCCACACTGCCCCTCCTTGATGAGGAATTATTTACATAAATTATTTGGATTTCTTCTCTATGGGGGGTTTCCCCATTATTTATTCAACCATCCAATCACTTATTTATGCTCCATTCTAAAACCTACTATGCTTCAGTTTGTACAAGGCATTTGATCCTGATATCTCCAGCATTCTGAGGGCACCTAGTAAAATGCAGACAATTATCCATCCCAGAGCACTATAAATTAGGAAATCGACGTCATCACCTGATTTTTAAACAAACAAAATAGAAACTGTTAAGATGCACAGCATTCTGCCATGGAGCCCCACCTCCGGGGAAGGAGGCCCCTGCTTCATCATGCATCTGTGAATTTGGTGCGCCCTGAGACAGGGCTGCAAAATGTGTTTCCATCAGGAGTGGGCAGAGCCACCCTGCCAGCCCCAGGGCTCTGTCCGTGGTCCTGCCCTGCGTCTTATCAGCCTGGCTTCCCACAATCACAGCGCCTGCCTGTCCAGCTGCTGGCAGCGCTGGAAGTGACCTGAAGGAGGTAGACTTTCAACATCTCTCAGCTCACGCACTGAGATGACGTGAACAAGAAGAAATTTTAGGAATAAGGGTCAAGCAACAGACTCAGATTCAAGCAGTTAGGGACACACACACCACAGGCCTGGTCTCTTCAAGTCAGGATTCCAAGGTTGGGGCCGGGGAGGAGAAAGGATTGTGTTTGAGTAAGAGAGACCTGACGGTCACAGTACCATACACAATGCACAGTCCTGGGGAGGAAATGGGTTTAAATAACAGCTGAACCGGATACTTAAGGATCAAACAGGGACATGTGAAAAAGCTCTGTATATCAACTGCGATGAAAATGTATCCAAACAGAAAGGTGACGATCATTTACTGGAGAAAAACTAGGTTACAAAACTGTGCACAGTATCATCTCATTTTCCAGAGAAGATCTACAGAGAAGCACAGAAACAGCTCTTGGAGGATGTGACCAGCGGAAGCGTCACACAGGGGCTCCCTGGTATCATATTTCCAAACTGCTACTGTACACATCAACTGCTTCTCTAATAAGGTAGAAATCACTGGTCCTCCCCCAGGAAGAGGATCCCTGGCTTGGCGGAGGTTTCTAAGACAGCCTCCTGGGGATTTCAGTGGCCAGAAACTTAGTGTGAGTGGAGAGGTTGGCACCACTGGCAACGCAGCCCCACTCTGTACTGCGTGCCATGCGGTGACAAGAGGGGTCTCTCACCCAGCCCCGTCACGTCACTGCCAGGCAAGCAGTCACATAATTTTCATGGTAGCTCCAGGGTCAAAAGCCAGAGCTGGGCCCCTGCTGGGCCGTCTGGAATTGGCCTGGGGCTTCTGATAGAGGGTGCTTGGCATGGAGACTGGGTGTGAGGGGGTGGGAAGCAGCGAAGGCGGCAGAGCTGTTTTCAAACATCGAAGTGCTGCACACGTGAGTCCTTGTGAAGTACCGTGATGGTGAAGCGTCCAGCAGGTCTGACACTGGGATGCGGAGAGGTTCTACAGACAGCAGTTGTCCAGTGAGAGGGTAAGGTGGGGGGAGTTGGGGCTCCTGGCTTCCAGCTCTGCTTGTGGAGAGGCCATTCCCAGGGCCACGGCTCTGTGGTGCCCGAGCTGGGTGGTTGCTCCCCACCTGCAGCCTGCGTCCTGAAAGGAGCCCCTCCTGCTGGGGGCTGCTCAGCCCGCCTCACACAGGAGCCAGTGGCCAAGGGAGGGGCTTTGTTGGCCTTGGAGAAAGAGAAGGATCAAGGTGGCAGCACAAATGGCTCTGAGCAAACTGCCACGGGGAACTCCAGCACGCGCTTCCTAGGACGGGGACCCAAACCTGACAACTGCCCCACTCTCTTCCACCTACTGCTCTCAGGGATGCCCCCGAGCCCTGGCCCAGGTGCCCTGGCAGGGATCATCATCACCTCCCACTTCTTACGTGACACGGAGGTACAAAACTAACTGGTCATCACCCCACTCCTCCCCTGTTCTAAAATGCCACGCCTGACCTGTCGGTCCTAGGAAGAGAATGCCAACCAGTGCCCATTTAAGGTTCATGGCCTCAGGCTCCCTACATAAGGCTCCAGGTCTCACGTCACCTTGGAAACCCACTGCTCAGGGCTTCTGTCCCCAGAAGAAGCCCCTGACCACTGTAAAGTGAGAAGAGAACGAGCCCATGGATGCTCTCCAGCCAGGACAGTGCCCGCCCCGACTCCCAACAGTCACGGTCCCCGTGTTGACGGCAATAAGAGGACACTTGCCGCTTGGCATTTATGGAGACTGTTTTGTCCACCACTGGTAATACCAACTCTGCAATTCCGGTCGTGCTAACTGTCCACACAACTCCTGCTTTCCACCAACACTGCCCCACCACCACCACCAAGAAAACATACTGCTCGCCTAGGGCTCCCGGGCTCGGCTCTGGCTGGCCTGCCGCAGCCCACACGGCCAGCTGCCAGCCGGGCCTGCCCATCGGAGCCCGCATACGAGGTCACCAGGTACTGGACCGAGATCTACAGTGGCCCCAGGCAGACACCTCTTTCCGTGTTCCGGGCAGGGTAGGCGCAGTCAAGGGGCCAAAACAGCAGCGCCCCCCGACTGGTGCCCTTCACCCTAGTCTCAGCCAGGCCCAGCGGGGCGCACACAAGACGCCTGCGTCTCGGTCTCCACTGGGTGCGGTGGTGACGGGGCTCCGGATTTGACAGCTCCCAGCCCCGAAGCTCAGGGGGTCGGCAGACCGCTCAGAGGGCCCCGCACCGCCGGGAAGGGGAGGGGGAGGGACGCGTGACGCGGGCCACACGGGGCTCGGCGTGGAGAGGCAGGGGACGCCCGGCGGAGGGAGGGACGGGTCCTCCGGGCAGATCCCTCCGGGAAGCAGGCGCAGCCGCGGGCGCTGAGGCGGGACGCGGGGGAGGGGACGCGGTGCGGACGCGGCCGCCTTACCTCCTCGCCCCGGCCGAAGCGCAGTCCGAGCGCCGCGATGCGCTCCACGCGCAGGAAGCCGTCGGGGTCGCGGCCGCACACCTCGAACACCTCGCGCAGGCGGCGCACGGAGCGCAGCAGAGCCGCGGGGGCGCCCGCCCAGCCCGCGCCGCCCGCCATCCGCGCCGGACCCGCAGCTACCCCGAGCCCCGCGCCGCGCGCCGCGCCCGCCGCCGCCCGCGCCGCGCCGCCACCGCCATCGCCGCGCCCCGCCGCCGCCGCCCGGGTGTGCGACGCGCGGCCGTTCGGTGTCAGCTGCGGCGCCGGGGCGGGGGAGGGGCGGCGGCGGCGGCGGCGGGGACGCGGAGACAAAAGGCGCCGCGCGCCTCCCGAGTGGGGCCGCCCACGCCGCGCACGACCGCCCCCCGCGGACTCAGTTTCCCTCCGCGTGACCGCGCTCGCCCCTCCCCCTGCCAAGCCGGGAGGGTGGGCGCCGCGCCGCCGCGTTGCTCAGAGAGGGCCCCGAAATCCCGAGACGCCCCAAGGCCCCACCCCTCCCAGCAGGATTCGCGATTTGGAGCCCCCGGCCCCGGGCCCTCCCGGGCCGCGTTCCGCTCCCACCCGCTCCCTCCATCGGGCCTCAGGTCGGTCCCAGCACCTTGCGTCCTCGTCCTCCCTTTGTTCCCACCTGTCATTTTCGGGGGCGCAGCAGCTTCCCGCGTTTGCTAACATCAACTGTGAGGCAGCTGAGACCCACCCGGAGAGGCTGGATTACTTACTCTAGGCCACACAGCTTGCGAGAGTCAGGACCCGGATTCCTACTGACACCTCGGTGCGTCTGGCCTCTCCGTGCTGCCCCGAAAAGCACAGTCTCCCGGCAGCGCTCCGCGGCGCAGGTCCCCGGAGTCCTCGCCACGGCACGCGTGGGGCCAGCTAGGGCGAGCAAGGCAGGGATGCTGAGAGGTAAAGAGAGGGAAGACTGGGGCAGCAGGAAAAAGGAAAAGGAGATCCTGCATTAGGCCTCCTCGGAGCTCAGGGGCACCCACACTTTGGGGAGGCCCCCTCCTTTGCAATCCTGCACCCCCAAGCTCAGTGCCTAGGACAGGAGCTTCGTCCTGAGTACTGATGGTAGTGCCTGACCTGAGCCTCCTCCCGGTATCGTCCAGGGAGCCCCAGGGCAGCTCTCACGCAGGTTCCCTAGCCAGCTGCCCAGCCCTGAGAACTGACTCAAACCCCCTCGCCCTTCCTTGCTTAGCAGGACAGGCCCGGTGGGAACAGTCAGCCCCAAGCCCAGCCACTCCCGCTCAGGCCTCCCGATTCCTAGATGATGTGGCCTCCTCCAGGAAGCCTTCCCTGACGCCCCACCTTGCCTCCTGGTCTGAGTTCCAGGAGAGCCCCAGGCCAGAGCAGATACCAGTCTTATTGCCTGCGAGAGCGGAGCCCTGGGGTGGCCCAGACAGGGAGTGCACAGGGGCGGGCACAGTTTTGCACAAGGACCACAAGGCCTCTGCTCTCCCAGTTTTGGCATCCGCTCTGTGGTTCTCCTGCGCACCCTCGAGTACGGTATGTATTTCCTGCGCGGCGACAGCCACAGGGCTTCTCTGAGAGGGGGCGGCCTTCTCCTTGGCAGCCTCGCCCAGAGATAAACCTGGTCTTCAGTTCCCTTTCCCTTTGACGCTTTAATTCCTCCGGGAGCCATGTAAGGCAGCACCTCCTGGGAAGAGAGGCTTCGAGGGTCAGAGAGGCCGGGACGTGGGAAAGCAGGGCAGGGAAGCCACGGACGCGGGGTGACGAGATGTTTGGCAAAGAGCACGGGCTCCTCTGCTGGCCGCGTGCCGCTCAGCAAGATGCTGACGTTTTCCAGTCTCAGTTTCCCATCTGTACAATGGGGATCGTAATACCCGTCTTACAGGCCCTGAAGGTGAAAGTAAATACATGCAAGGGGTCTAGATATTCTTCCCTCCCATCTGCCTGCCAACTGCGGGAGGACGTGGAGGAGGATGAAGCGGGAGAGGAGAGAAGCGGAGTGCTGCAGATCGGTGAAGCCCAGGCAGAGGCGAGGAGTGGAAGCAGGGGCTGTGCCTGCCCAGGGACACTGATAAGGGGTCCCTCTTGTGGTTTCTCTAGCTGGAGTTGCTCAGCACAGAAAGAAGATGAAACTGGGTCTGCCCCCTGGTGGGAGCTGCGGAAATAAACTGCTCTCAGAGCTCTCCCTGGCAACAAATCCCCCCCACCCCCAGAGGGTGGGCTGGGAAGACGAGACCTCACTCACCTCAGCTGGCAGAAGCAGGGGCTCAGACCTGCGTGTGAACAAATACCAGGGAATCCAGCCTGGAGCCCACAGCCTGCAGTTCTCCCCCAAGACCAGATCACGTCAAATTAAAGTCCCTTCCCAGGAGAGCTCCCCTGACCCCCGGCTCTCCTTTGCAGTTTCACTTTCGTTGAATGAGGATCTGTAGATACCTGTCTCCCCTTCAAGGGTGGGCTTGGCACTGGTTCTCTTGTTCACCCCTGAACTGCTGGGACCAGCATAGCACATCACAAGCATGTCCTCTTGGTTTGTCTTTTTGTTGCACGCCTATGTGTATGAGGCATGATGGGGGACATGGAGGAGGGGGTCACAGCCCCCTGTCTCTGCTGAACTTGACACGTAGATAGTAATGACCGAGTGTGGCCTGCGTGGAGGTCTCAGACTCTGGGGTCCCAGAAGGACTTGCTGAGCATCAAGGGCCTTGTAGATGGTGCCATTTGCAAAGTTCTTGGATCCTTGACAGTGGGACCAGGATGTAGCGCACGGAGGGGGCCCACTGCAGGTGGAAACTGCCTGGCAGAGGGGGGTTGCTCCAGGAAAGCAAGATGCCCTGTGGATAGAGAGGTGAGAGAAAAGCCTGGGAGCCTCCTTTCTGTGCTCCTCTTCCTCCAGGTGACTTCTGACTCCCAGCAGTCTGGGAAATGCTGGGAAACACACTTGGAAGGGACAGCTGGGATTCCTACCCATTCTCATGGAAGAAAAATTGGTCAGATCCCTCCTTGGTGGGAAATACCTCATGGGCCCTCAATGCCTGCACTGGGAGGTGCAGGACCCCTCCTCTCCCCCGCCCTTCTTATTCCAACATCTTCCTGTCTCCTTCTCCCGGGGGCTCTTCTCCTGCCTCCTCTTCACTCCACTTCTTCCTGTCCTCCAGATTCTGTGCAAGTGGCATCTCCTACAGGAAGCCAGGTGAGGAGCCCAGCCTGCACTGGGGACAGGTCTAAGTTGGGGAGGTGTTATGGTTTGTGTTTGGATGTCCCCCCCCAAAGCCTCATGTAGTCATGGGGGGCAGGCTTCTAGAGTTTGTGATTGATTCATGGTCTAGTGCAGGGATTATGGGTGTGAGTGCTACATCGACCCTAGGGTCGGTAGCCTGTATACAGTATAAGGGACAGAAAGAGTCCTCTTCCATTCTCCTCCCCTTTTGCTCTTGTTGCTTTTGCTGTTTTCTGCCACCATGAACTGTTGCCCTGTGCCATGTGCCACCCTGCCTTGGAGCCAGGTGATTATAGACGGAAACCTCTACAAACTGTGAGCTAAATAACCCTTTCCTTCCCTAATTTTAGGCATCAGGTATTTTGTTTCAGCAATGAGAGAAAAGTAACCAACACAGGAGGTAATGTAGGTAAACCTCAGAACCAAGCTGGTGCCACCTCTTAGTATTATCGCAAGGGTATCTGGGGGGCAGGTGTGAAAGTTCACAGGAATAAGCATGAGGCCCCTGAGGGCAGGGACTGTGTCCGGCTACCTTTTGATTTTTGTAGCTCCCACAGTGTCCCATATACATGAAATGGAGATCTGAGAAGGAGTAAATTAAGGAATGGGCAAACATCTTTGCCTCTTCCCCCAAAGATATCCATGTCCTTATTCCTAAGACCTGTAGACATCACTTAATTAGAAAGGAATTTTTTGTCATGCAAACATATACTAATACATTTTGTTAAATTTAAAAATAAAAAGGAGTTTTTAAAAATGTGAGTAAGATCTGCAGCCGGAAATATTATATTGGGTTACTAGGAGGAGGCTAATGCAATCACATGTTATCTTTATATCTTCGTTACTTTTCTTGTTGCTGAGACTAAATACCCAATGCCCAAAGTTAAAGGAGGAAAGGTTTATTTAGCTCACAGTTTGTAGAGGTTTCAGTCCATACTCAGCTGGCTTCAAGGCAGGGTGGCACACGGCAGAGGGGCAAAAGTTTATGGCAGTGGAAGACAGCAAAAACAATAAGTGAGAGTGAGACAATCCTCTTTTTGTGCCTTATATTGTACCCAGTCTCCTGGGATTATGCTGTGCCAATCCAATCAGTGGACTGATCCAACAATCACACATCCATAATCCGAGCACCCTTAATCCCAGCATTGCACCACAAATTAGTCACACACTCTAGATTCAGCCACCTCTGAAAAAGCCCTATGACCCCACAAGGCTTTGGGGGGAAGTCTATACACAAACAATAACACCTTACAAGAGGGATTGAAGGCAGACTTTACATAGAGGACAGTGTGACACATGGGACAGAAACTGGAGCAATGCAGCCAGAACCATGGAATGTGGGCCACCAGCAGAAGCTAGAAGACCCCCTAACCCCATGGAACACAACCCACCCAAACCTGCATTTCAGCCTTCCGGCCACCAGGACTGTTAAAAAGAAAAACATTTCTGTTGCTTAAGCCACCAAGTTTCTGGTAGTATATGGCACAACAACCACAGGAAATGAATATGTATGATACAAATATCATGTATAAATTATAAAAAATTATGAAGAGCCAGGTTGGGCCGGGCACAGTGCTGCTCTTCTGTAGTCCCAGCACACTGGAGTCTGAGGCAAGAGGGTTCCAAATTCGAGCCCTACCTGGGCTACATAGTGAATTTGAGACCTTCCCAGATTATATAGTGAGACTCTGCCTCAATAAACAAAAACATGGGAGGATACAGGAGAGAAGGGAGAGGAAGGCAAGCAAAAAGGATCAAGATGCAGTGTGCAGCCGGGTATGGTGGTGCATGCCTTTAACCCCAGCACTCGGGAGGCTGAGGTAGGCGGAGCGTTGTGAGTTCGAGGCCGGCCTGAGCTGCATAGTGTGACCCTGCCTCAAAAAACCAGTGCCTGGAGTTTGGCTCAGCAGTTTAAGTGCCTGTCTGGCAGGTGCGAGGCTGTGAGTTCAATCCCCGGTGGCGAAAAAAAAAACAAAAAACAAAAAACAATGTGCATATGCACCAGTACCCCATTATGTATTACAAACATATACTAATAATTTTTTAAATCTATGCTAAAGATATATAGGATAGTATTATTATATGTACTTCTTTCTCTGTTGTTAGTCATATCACCTTTACTTGCATGTCTTCTAATTACAAAATAAATTATCTACCAGAAAAAAAAAAAAAAAAGCCAGGTTTTAGAATCCCAAACTGCTGAGCTGGAAACCAACACCCATTGCTCTTTTAGCTCCATGACTCTGGACAAATTAAATTCTCTGAGCCTGTTTTCTTGTTGAAAAGTGAGTCCTGCAGGAATTTAATGAGAAAATGCATGTAACATGCCTGCCCAGCACTGCCAAGGCCTGGTAGTTGGTGATTACCCCTGGAGCGGCCTAGAACCCATCTCTAAGGCGGCACGGTTCTGTACTTCCTGTGGGCCTCAACACCATCCTCCATGTAGTCTGGAAATGGGGCAGGGCTCACAATTTCTTTCTGCTCACAAACGTACTGATTTTTCATTTTTCTTTTTATCTTTCTTTCTTTTTCTCCTCCCAAATCCATTTTATTTCAAGGAGAAAATGAAGATAAAAAAACTGAAACAAAATTTCAAAACACGTCAATCAATGGGTAACAATGGTACATACACTGCGCGTTGTCATTCCCAAATCATTCACCCAGAGCCTAAGACATTTGCATTCAATTTCGTTTTTCTTTTTAACCCATGAATAATTATTACTTTGAAGAAGTACGAATTCTCTGCACTTTTCTTCATCACAGAGACAGAACAATTGCACTTGGAGATACAGCCTGGGCTGCTGAGGGTGCTGGGGGCCCATGGGGTACAACAGGGCATCTTGAGACCTTGTCCTTCCCCAGCCACAGGAACCCATGTTGGGAAGGGTGCCACCCAGACTCTTCTGCGACCCCCAGGAACAGGACGGACTGATTGCTGGAATTCCTTCCATGTTTCTAAGAAATGGCAAAGCCTTACTTATTCTATCCAGCTGGGCTCCAAATCCTGCCCTTAGTTGCAGAAATGAGCCCTGAATGTGATTCCCCTACCAGGCACCAGCATTTACCTGTGGGCTTCCTGCCTGAGTCCTGTGTCTTATCTGCAAGTTCAAGGTACAGGAAGCGTCACAATCTCCTGCTCCACTTTTTTCTGCTGCCCTCTTCTGTCCAAAACAGAAATTCTTAAACTCTTAGTCCAGACCCAAAGCAAGAAGGCCCTTTGCAGTCTGATGTCCTTTCATTGATCACACTCCAGGACACATTTATTGAGCACTTGCTGTAACCCAAGCATTGTACGTGACACAGACTCCAGACTCAATGTGGTGTAGATCAATGAAATGCTGTTTCCTTCCCTGGATTGTCTTCCTTCCTCCACCCTCAGAGACATCTTTAACCTTGGGGCATAAGCCTGGGTTCAGTGGACCAATCCCTTACTTTTCTACTGTAAATTTATACTTTAGCATTATAGTAGTCAGATGTGTATCACAGTACCTTTCCCTGAGGCAATCTATGTGTTTACCCACTTCGTATAATGAACGGCAAAGAGTGCGCACATGTGCGAAAGTGACAAAACAGGACTTGGACTCACCTTTATGCTCCAGCTATCTGGTTTTGCACACGTTTACCTGAGCATCAAAGAGGGTCCAATAGACCCACACTACTCCAGGATTTGTTTTAAAAAAAAGTTTTCTTTTGATTTTTCTGGTTGAAGTAGCCCAATTCAGTACAATGGCTTGTAAAAAACCAGATTTGCAAGTTTTGGAGATCAAAAGAGAGTCAGCAGATTACTCGTGCATGGGTGATGAAGATGACCACTGTGGTAAAATACACGATTTCATATAGGAAGAGTGGTGTGGGTAGATGATGATGATGATGTTGATACTGCTGAGGACTTTGGTGTTGGCATGGGAGCCAAAGTTGCTACCACAGTGAAATGGAGCAAGAATCAACTGCTACAGACACAGGGAATGCAGACCTCCGTGATTCAGAGGACAAAGAAAATAGCAATGTGAGTACATATTTGAACTAGTGGAAGTGTTGCAAAATGGCCAGGCAATCAAATGGAACAATCCAGTGTTAGAACTGGATCCGAAAATAGAGTTTAGTGAGGGCCTTGACAGGGTGAAACATATTGGGCACGTCTTTAATCCCAGCACTCGGGAGGCTGAGGTAGGCGGAGCGTTGTGAGTTCGAGGCCGGCTTGGGCTACAACTCGAGCACAAGGCCGGCCTGAGCTACATAGTGCGACGACCCTGCCTCGAAAAACTAGGGCCCGGAGTTTGGCTCAGTGGCGTAAGCGCCTGTCTGGCAGGCGTGAAGCTGTGATGTTCGATCCCCAGTGCCGCAAAAAAAAAAAAAAAAAAAAAAAAAAAAAAAAAA